>CAUYQU010067024.1:0-31720 GCA_963574635.1 Cheracebus regulus | reverse complement strand
CTGACTTCCCTCTTCAGTCCCTTTTTCAATCAGCTGGATGGACTGCTCTGCCTTCACAGAGCTCCAAACATCATCCAAAAGGAGACTCAGTCCCGTTTACTCCGCACCAAGAGCCGCTGAGCCGAGGCGCCGGCAAAAAAGTTGCGCCAGCCGAAAGGGTCGTGCTGGCGACCCGTTGGGCTCCTCCACTGGGAATGTCCTGGTCCGTGGGCAGCAAAAATTTATCGGTAAGTGTCGCATCCACTGGCTCTCTGCGCTTTTACTGGGAGCTGCAATCCTGAGCTACTAGTGATTGGCCATCTTGGATCTCTCTCTCAAATACTTCTTAATTCTATTATGGAACAGTAGAGGAAATGGGGATTCTGGCCAGAGTAAACAAGGAAAAAGTACCTCTTGAAGGTACTTCACGGTGAAATTATGAAACCTAAAATGTTGAGATTAATTGCAGCAAAACTTTGATATTTAATAATGCATTTGAAGAGAGGCCCTGACAGACCATCAAGAGCAATGTAGATGTTGCCAACTCATAATGGCAAGCTAAGAGTTCAGGATTTTCAGCTGAATTTATTTAATCTGGAGATTCAAAATTTTTATCATTTTGCCATATATATTGGGGGTATCTTAATTAAAGGGATTTTATGTAGTTCAAAATAAATGTTACAATTGCTGTATTATCTTAGTATTGTGAAGGTGACTGTGATAAGAGTGTCTTTTGCATGCTAATTGGATGACTCCTGGCAGAACCTTCTAGATAGCTTCTGATGGGGGCTGGTCACCAGAAAGAAGAAGGCACTATTAGGACTTTTAGCTTCACCCCAGACTTTCTGAGAGGGGAAAAGGGAAAGAGAATGAGCTCAGTCACCAATGGCTAGTGCTTTAATCAGCCATGCCTACGTAATGAAACTTTCCTAAATGATGGTGCCCTAGAATCTTGTGGGTTGGTGAACACACTGTAAAGCAAAATAAAATTCTAAGCCCCCCAGCTAACTAAATGAAACCCTCCTCTCTGCCAAGGGCACTCTAACCTGAATGCTAGTTCAGGCCATGATAGGAAAGACATACCTCATTATACTTTTGTCCCTTTGGAATTCAGGCATTAATGTTAAAACACAGACTCTTTGTAGCAATAAGGTACCAACATGATAGCAGGCCCTGTAAGAAATAGGAGTATTTTACTCCAAAATTTATTTTTCTATTTTGAAATGGCCCTGGCAAAGCTGTCTCTTGTGGGGAAAAAATCTACATTCTATAGACAACCCCCTTCCCTTTCCAGGTCTTTTTACTGGTCCAGGAGAGAACAGCATCTGGCACCTTTTTAAGTCTTTTTTTTTTTTTTTTGGAATGGAGTCTTCGCTTTGTCACCCAGGCTGGAATGCAATGGCATGATCTTGGCTCATTGCAACCTCCACCTCTCAGGTTCAAGCAATTCTCATAGTATTTTTTAAAGACCTAGGGTGGGGATAGGGGATTCTCCAGCCTCAGCCTCTGCAGTAGCTGGGATTACAGATGCATGCCACCATACCCAGCAAGTTTTTGTACTTTTAGTAGAGACGAGGTTTCTCCATGTTGGCCACGCTGGTCTCGGACTCCTGACCTCAAGTGATCTGCCAGCTTCAGCCTCCCAAAGTGCTGGGATTACAGGTAGGAGCCACCGCACAGGCTGCCTTCTTAAGTCTGATAAGAAACATTCACAATCTATTCCATAGGAAGCCTGCTACCTGGAGACTTCATCTGCATAATAAGAACCTTGGTCTCCACAACCCCTTATCTTAACCCAAACCATAGAAGGGAGCTTCTATTGATTCCAGGTCTTTAGATAAACTCTTTCAACCAATTGCCAATCAGGAAATCTTTGAATCTACTTATGACCTGGAAGCTCCCCACTCCCCACCTTTGAGTTATGTTACTTTTCTTGACCAAACCAATGTATATCTTACATGTATTGATTGATATCTTATGTCTCCCTGAAATGTACAAAATCAAGCTGTAGGGGGCCGAGCATGGTGGCCTTATACCTGCAGTCCCAGCACTTTGGGTGGCCAAGACGGGAGAATCACTTGAGTCCAGGAGTTCGAGACCAGCCTGGGCAACATAGTGAGAGCTCTTCTCTACCTCCACACTCCCTCAAAATTAAGGCAATTAAAACCAAGCTATAGTCTGACCATCTTGGGCACATAATACATTCTCAGCATCTCCTGGGGCTGTATCACAGGTCATGGTCTTCATATTTGGCTCAGAATAAATTTCTTCAGATATTTTAGAGTTTAACTCTTCGTCAAAATCAGAGGTGCTGGGAGGATGGTACACTCTGAGAAGGCACGGAAGCTCTGTGCTGGCTCCACCACCCCTCATACCTTGCCCTATACATCTCTTCCATTTGGCTGTTCCTTAGTTGTATCCTTTGTAAGAAACTGGTAGTAAACATAAGTAGTGGATTTCTTTGAGTTCTGTGAATCATGCTAGCAAATTATCAAACTTGAGGAGAGTAAGTTGTGGGAACCCCAACATTTGTAGCCAAGTTGAACGGAAGTGTGGATAGCGTGAGGACCTGGAACTTGTGACAGGAATCTGAAGTGAGAGCAGTTTTGTGAGACTGAAGTCCTTAAACCTGTGGATTGAATTGACGGATACTCAGTTGATGTCATAGAATCAGAAATGGTATTGGAAAAGATACCACGCATGGCTGTGGGGGGAAAAAACAAGCCCCTCAGATAGGCACATGGATCTCCAACTTACAAATGGAAACGTTCCAAAGCTTCAAGAGACTGCTTAGCTCATCATTAAGGTAGTATGCGGGAGAACTATAACTCAAAAGTGCCCTTAACCATATCTTTAAAAAAAAATTGTATCCTCCTCGAGGGAAAGAATCTATCTTTTCTTTTTCTTTTCTTTTCTTTTCTTTTTTTTGACACAGAGTCTTGCTCTATTGTCAGGCTGGAGTGCAGTGGCGCGATCTCGGCTCACTGCAATCTCCACTTCTTGGGTTCAAGCAATTCTAATGCCTCAGCCTCCTGAGTAGCTGGGAGGCATGCGCCACCACACCCAGCTAATTTTTGTATTTTTAGTAGAGACGGGGTTTCACCATGTTGGCCAGGATGGATTCGATCTCCTGACCTCGTGATCCACCCACATCAGCCTCCCAAAGTGCTAGGATTATAAGCATGAGCCACTGCACCTGGCCTATCTTTTCTTTTTTAAATCGTTATTATTTATTAGTCAGCTTCTCAGATCTCTTTGGAATTTAAGTAAATGCTTTTATCAGTTAATGGTCTTGATGAAATTGCTTGTATTTTTGACTATTATTTGTATGGTCAAAGTAATTTTACTTACCCTTCTGAAGTTAGCAGCACAAACAGCTGAGGAAGTGCAAGATTTTCACTTGATTTTTCTTCAGTTTCTTCTATATTTTAAATAGGACACAAATAAATATCTCTATAAATAAAAATAACTTCCTCCCAATACATTTGGAAAACATCCCAGACTTCTTCCCCATGCCTTGCAAAGTTGCTACTGTCTAGTCATTATTACTATTTGTTTTTTCCCTTTAACATAAGTGACCCTCACAGGAATAGCTTCATCACCAGCTGTTTGGCCAGTGGTATTCCACTTACTTTGTTTTTCCTGTTTCTCTGAAATACGCTGAAAGATAATCACTCCGTGCCTTCTCTTGTTTTAGAATGAATTTACTCAATTGCTCTAGAAACTTACCTTGGTAAATGATTTGGAGCCATAATGAAAAAAGAGGGTAGGCTTTATATATTTTATATTGGTGCCTTAGGAATTTACATTTATATATTGAGGATTTTTGTGCTCATTTTCAATTTGAAAGGGTCCTAGCGTTCATAATTAAATTGTGGGACTTGAAAGCTAAAAAGGAACTTGGAGATCATCCAACTGAGGAGACTTATTTTTTAACTGAGGAAACAAAAGTCGAGATCAACCATAAATCTGATAGTTTGGCTTGGTGAGAGAAACCTAGGTTTTAGAAAATCTCTCATATAGTTTGCAGTTTATAGCCACAAGGACCAGGAGTCTGGAGACTTGATAAGAGGGTCTTTTTCTCAAAATATGAACAATGTTTTGCCTGGAAGCTGCCTTTGTGAATTTTCCGTGTCATTGACAGTGTTTGAAATCTCGTGATGTCTTCAGGATCAATAACCTCTACCACGTACTTATATACTTTTCATTTAGTAGATCTTCAAACTTTTACAAACAGTAACTCCCTTTTTTCAATATTGAACCACAGTATACAAAAAAGATATGATATTTAATTAAAATAGTTTTAAACATAATTTTAATTTGTTGGAAGATAAATTAGTGACAACATAACTAAAATTTATGAAATGCTGATTAGAGTACTGTACATACATATTTCACTTCTGTCTCTAGCTTGACATATTTGAATGGTTTTACTGTAATTCATTTAACTAGGCCCTTGTTGATGTGTATTTACGCTGTTTCCATTCTTGTTTTTACAAACAATGTTACAGTGAATAATGTATGTATACACTGTATGGTGTGTGTCTGTGTGTTTCTGGGGATAAATTCTGGAAATGTAATTGCTGTGTATGTTTTGGTTTTGAAGGATTTTATCAAATTGGCTTCCAATTTGATATATATTCCCACCAGCAGTGTATGAGCAAGCTTAATTCTCTCATGCTCTCATCAACATGGTATGTTATTTTTGGTTTTTGCTAATGTAAAAAATTGTATCTCCATGTGATTTTAATCTTCAATTTGTATTATATATAAATTTGAGTAATTTTTTTTATGTTTAAGAGCCATTTGTGTTTCTTTTTCTCTGAACTGTTTGTTCATATCACTTTGCCTGTTTTAAAAATTGGGTTTCCACCCCTCTTAATGAGCAGTAGGAGCCTTCTGTGTTTTGAGATAGTTACAAGTTGCAGAATCTTTTCCTCAGGTTTTCATTTCTATTTCCCCTGTGGTTTTTACATTTTCCATTTTTATGGATATCTAAACTGAATCTTAACGTGACCAAAATGGAATCTTGGATTTCTATCCTTTCCTTAATCTCCTTCTCTTCTAGTCTTCCTCAGTGAAGAAACAGCACCTCTCATGCCTCTCTACTCATATGTAGCCTAAGCCCAAAACCAAGAAGTTATCCTTCCTTCCTCGTTCCCTCCCTCCCTGTCTCTAATTCTTCCTCAGTGGTGTTGACTTCCTCTCCAACATATCCTAAATCTTTTCATTTCTCTTAATATCCACCAATTTAGTCCATCCTGCCTTTATCTTTCACTTGGGTGGCTGCCATGGCTTCCTAGCTGTTCTACCCCCAAAATGACATCTCCCCTTCCAAGTACTGAGCCGTTCTCTACTCTGTAGTTTGTATGATCTTTGCAAACTGCAAATAATCAGACTATCATACCACCCCCTGAACCCACCCCTCCTCTTCTTGTTCAAAACCCTCCTATGAGTCCTTATGTCCTGTGGTAAAGATTATGCTTCTTGAAATAGCCCAACCTGCTATTTCTCCAGCCTCACCCTGTACTATGTTATTGACTCCCACCCCTCCCTGCCCCACCTTTGGGTCTCTTGTGTCACCCTGTTCCCTCCTGACTTGGAACTTTTGCATAAATCATTTTCTTCTGGAGCATCCCCCTTCTTCCATCAGTTTATGTTGAGTTGTTCTACAGGCCTCAACTCACTAATTGCTTTCTCTAGAAGAGCCAACAGCTCTTCCTAATAGGTGGAAAACCCATGTCATAAGCCCTTCCAGCACTGTATATGTCTTTCATAGCACTAATATTTACTGTTTTATACTTACTGTGTGAGTCTTTGATTAAACTCTATGAGGTAGGGATCTTTCCTTTACTGTTATGTCCCCAGAATCTATCATAGTACCTGGCACATGGTTAGCTCTCAAAACATTGAATGATTGCCTAATTATAAATTCTTAGATGTAGAGTTTATGGAATGTACTGTTTTGCCCTTTCTGGAAAATGTGACATTTGCTCTTGGCCAGTCTTTGTTTTCCTCTTCTTTTCCCTGTGACTTTCCCAAGACTACTAAATTTCAGCAATTTCATTTTGAAAGTCTCACAGCATTTCAAACATGAAATTCATCCAGGTCAATGGTCTTAAATTCATTTAAAGCCTGGAGGTGTTCTTCAAGTCTTGGACATCAGTTCCTTCCATTCCTTTTTCATGTGAAGGTTATTTTTTTTGGAGTTGAGGACAATAACTTAGACCACATTTTCTGACCTACGTCAATCCAGCAAAATCTAGGCGGTCCCCAACTTCTGTAAGTTTATTTTAAATTCAGTTACTTAGAATTCATAGTTCAAAAAATATTACCCTGGAGAAACCATGTTAAAATTGATCGTTATATTTTTATAAAGATGTCTTCAAAACCTTTTTAACCAGTAGGGTATATTAAATAGTACAGTTTTAGTATGAACTCTGAGTTTCTCTGATCCTATTTTATTGAGGCAGGTTCTTGATCATCGCCCACAGTAGAGTACAGTGGTGTGATCATGGCTCTCTGAAGCCTCAACTTCCTGTTTTCAAATGATTCTCTCACCTCAGCTTCCAGAGTAGCTGAGACTCAGGCATGCACCGCTATGCTTGGTGAATTTTTTTGTAGACATGAGGTTTCGCCGTGTTGCCCAGGCTCGTCTCGAACTCCTGGAGTCAAGCGATTGGCCTGCCTCAGCATCCCAAAGTGGTGGGATTTCAGGCATGAGCCCATGCGCCTGGCTCTGATCCCATTTTAGCTCTGTTTTTCTTTTTCTTTTTTTTTTTAGACAGAGTCTTGCTTTGTCGCCCAGGCTGGAGTGCAATGGCACGATCTCGGCTCACTGCAGCCTCTGCCTCCTGGGTTCAAGTGATTCTCTTGCCTCAGCCTTCCAAGTAGCTGGGATTACAGGCATGTGCCACCATGCCCTGCTAATTTTTTTTTGGTTGAGGTGGGGTTTCGCCTTGTTAGCCAGGCTGGCCTCAAATGCCTGACCTCAGGTGATCTACCTGCCTCGGCCTCCCATAGTGTTGGGATTATAGGCATGAGCCACTGCTCCCAGCCTTAGCTCTGTTTTCAATCTGAATCCAAAGACCTTCATATTCTTAGGAAGGACTGGGAGTTTAGTTGGATTGGCAGTGCTGGGAGAAGTATCAAGTAGCTGGTAGAAGATGCATTGGGTTGGCACTGGATTTCCTACCTTGTGGAAGGATTCTGAAAGTCAAGGGTAGGGAGGCACATTACATATTTGATAGTTTGAAATGTTTATGCTAGTAATTGTGTATAACTCATGATAAGTATCTGTTTGATTTAATAAGGGGAACTGAATTATAAAGGACGGATTGATAAATTACTCTCCACTATTGAGAGAATAAAGCAAAACGAAGATCCTATTAATTATGGGTCAGATTGTCCCATGTAGAAAGAAAACTAAGTAAAAGTGTTTTATCTCCTTGATTGTATTCAGCATGGAGAAGTCTTTATAAGAGGGCAATTAATTAGGATGTTTTTCACAAGGCTGTGCTTTCTATAGAAATGGTTTTCTTCTATACGAGGATCTTGAGTTTTAAGATGCTTTCAAACCATTTGAACTCTCTGATTATAACAGAAGTTTAGTCATGTACCAAATGTATTCCTGTGCAATTTTTGGTGACAAAATGGTTCTCTCATTTGGATGTGTAGAAACAATGCCAGGAACAAAAACAAAACTCATGATTCAACTGATTTTGTACTCTCTTTGGGAAGAAGAAAAGACCCTTTGAGATGAAGATTATAATTTTAGTAACAAAACATTCAAGGCCCAGGTAGCTCTTAAATTCAATACTAATAATCTATGAAATAAATTATAAGCCTACATTTCTGACAGTTCGTTAGGTACCTGCTTGTGTGCTAATGCAGAAGCATTGCTTAATTTTTGAGTATTTCTTAGTGTGAGTCAGATTCACCTTAAAATGCGTTTGGTTATTTGTTTACACAGTTAATCGCTGGTAATAAAAAACTCCAACAATTTTTGAGAGAGTTAGAATCTTCACATTGGTAGGTACCTTAGAGGGCATCTAGTTTAGTACAAGATTCCTTCCTAGCAGGGGCAGACTGTTTACAGAGGCCCCTTCCTGCCACTTGTGAGGTTCCTCCTTGTCTGTTCTGCTTCAGATATACAGGCCTTCTCTGTTCCTTGAACTTATCAAGCTCTCTAAGACTCTTTGTGCTGCCTTCAATGCTCTTCTCATAGTCCTGTGCCTGTGGCTTGATTTTTTACATGTGACAGATTTCTCTGAAATACTGCCTTCTCAGACAAGCCTTTCCCAGATCTCCTACCTAAAGGACCTCTCCCCTTCCCAACTGCCATAACTCTATCATAAGACTCCATTTTATTTCCTTTATAATGCTTGTCACTGTCTGAAATTATCATATTTATTGTCTATCTCCTTTAGCTCCATGAGAGCAGGAGCATGGTCCATGTTGTTCACTATATCCTGAAGTATCTACAATAGTGGCTTTCTGATTGTAGGCATTTTACAAGTATGACACAAATGAGAATGAATGAATAACCATTGATGATTGATCATTTTGTTAATGTTAAAACCAAACTCTGTAAAATATTTTATTTATTTATTTTGAGACAAGGTCTCACTCTCACCCAGACTGGAGTTGAGTGGTGAGATCTTGGCTCACTGCAAACTCTGCTTCCCAGGTTCAAGCAATTCTCCTGCCTCAGCCTCCCTAGTAGCTGGGATTATAGGGACCTGCTACCACACCCGGCTAATTTTTTTGTATTTTTAGTAAAGACGGGGTTTCGTCATGTTGGCTAGGCTGGTCTCGAACTCTTGACCTCGTGATCTGCCTGCCTCAGCCTACCAAAGTGCTGGGATTACAGGCGTGAGTTATCACGCCCAGACTGTAAAATATTTTAAAGAGGTTTATTCTGGGCTAATATGAGTGACCATGGTCTGGGGAACAGTCTCAGGAACCCCTGACAAAGTATGCTCAAGGCAATCAGGTTGCAATCTGCTTTTATGTATTTTAAGGAGAGAAGAATTCTAGGCAAAATCGTCAGTCAGTACTTGGAGGATGATGTACATTGGTTCAGCCAAGGTGGGGGTGGATTGAAGGATTTTCTGATTGGCAGTTAGTTGAAAGAGTTAAATTTTTTCTGAAGACTTGAAGTCAGTAGAAAGAAATGCTAGAGTTAAGATAAGGGGGTTGTGGAGGCCAAGGTTCTTGTTATATAAAGCCTCATAGGTAGCAGCCTTCAGGGAGAATAGATGGTAAATGTCTCTTTTCAGACCTTAAAGGTGTCAGGCTCTCAGTTGACCTCTCCTAGGATGGGAGAAAGGCCCAGAAAGGGAAGGCCTAGCTGCATTAAGGAGATTCTCTACAGATGCAAATTTCCGCTACCCCAAAAGACAACTTTGAGGGCCATTTCAATCTGTTGGCCCTGTGGCAGTTATTTCAAAATGTGTCAAAGAAATATATTTTGGGGTAAAATACTTTGATTGCCTTCAGGATCTGCTATTTGTCATGTGATGCTATACCACAGTCAGATTGGAAAGTAAGCCACATTAGGCTTTATACTAGGTTAAAAATCTGTGATGAGGTTTTACGGTTTATAGGGCATAACTTAACCTCTTCCTTGCCTGACCTTAGTTGTTGTTTATAATTTGGTCTCTTATTGCCACAGAGTCTGGTTTGCCGGTCTTATGATCGCCATCCAAAAAGAAGGGAGTATAACGAGGTATGTCTGACCTCCCTCACTGGCTGGGAATTCAGTGTTTCAGGTTTCTCTAGGGTGCCCTTGGCCAAGAAGGAGTTCATTCAGTCATTTGGGGGATTTAGGAATTATTTTTTTTTGGAGATGGAATCTTGCTTTGTTGCCCAGGCTGGAGTGCAGTGGCTTGATCTTGGCTTACTGCAACCTTTGCCTCCGGGGTTCAAGCGATTCTCTTGCCTCAGCCTCCCAAGTAGCTGGGTTTGCAGACACACTCCACCACACTCGGCTAATTTTGGATTTTATTTTTGGTTTACATGCGTCCAATCACTACTGAGCTGAAATTTGTCTTCTTTTTGCTTCTACCACTGGTCTTAGTTCTGCTCCCTGAAATAAATCACTGGCTCTATTCCATTTTTTCCAGAGTCTTCAGACATTTGGATGTCAGTCATCTCTCACTGAGGCCAAACTCACCTGGTTTCTGTACCAGTTCCTTATCTGGCATGGTTTTAGGCAAATGCTCACTATCCTTACTGGGATTTTTTGGTTTTATTGTTGTGATACCGACCACTAAACATAGTACATTATGTAGTGTCTTGAGCCCTCTGAGAAAGAACAGTTAAATTTTCTTGTTTAATGTAATATTGCAATACTTTGTCTTTGATAAAAATTATCTTTTAATACCATATAAATGACCAAGGAACTATTTATATATGAAGTCATTAACAGTTCTTAAAAGCTTGTTTTATTATGGAATATGACAACATAGAAATACATAAAACATAGGTATATACTCTAATGAACAATTATAAGTGAACGTCTATTTAACCATCACTCAAGACATAGAAATAGTGTCCCAGGAAGCCCTCCTATGTATCTTTTTTTTTTTTTTTCTGTGACAGGGTCTTGCTCTGCCACCCAGGCAGTGCACAGTGCACAATCACAGCTCACCCCAGCTGTGATCACCTAGGCTCAAGGAATCCTCCCATCTCAGCCTCCCAAGTAGCTGGGACTATAGGCATTTGCTACCACGCCCAGCTAAAAATAATAATAATAAAAAAAGTTTTTGTAGAGACAGAGTCTCATTATGTTGCCCAGGCTGGTCTCAAACTCTTGGGCTCAAGTGATCCTTCCACTTCAGCCTTCCAAAGTGCTGGGATAACAAGGTGTGAGCCACAATGTTGGGCTGCTATATATCTTTTCTCAATCTCGGTCCCTCCTTAGAGGTAATTAATATCTTAAATTTTTACGATAAACACTTCCTTGATCACTTTTTTATACAGTTACCACTTACATATACATACTTAATATGGTTTACAGTTCAGCTTTGCCTGTTTTTAAACTGTATATAAAAGAAACAATGCTGTCGTATCAGTTTTCTGTTGCATACCAACACATGCTTAGCCACATTAAGACACCGTATATTAGCTCAAAGTTCTGTAGGTTCCCAGCCTGATCTTTTTATTACTTGTGTTTTCTGTTTCATGAAGTTTTGCTCTTACTCATTTCTTTCTTTACATTGGGCTTATTTTGTGCTTCTTTTTTTTAGCCTCTTGAGTTTAATGCTCAGTTCATAAATTCCTAGTTTTTAATATTTTCTGATATATGCATATAAGATTCTCAATTTCTTCCTTAAGCATTGTTTTGGCTTCTTTCCATAAATTTGTATTTTTGTTGTTAAGTGTATTATGATTTCCTCTTTGACTTATGAATTATTTTGGGACTGTACTTATTTCCAAACACATGCATTATTTTCTAACTATTTCTTTTGTGATTGAGCTTACATACTTTAGTTGTGGAAAAAGAATATCCTTTTACTTCAATCCTTGTAATTTATGTATTTATTTATTTGAGATAGAGTCTTGCTCTGTTACTCAGGCTGGAGTGCAGTGGTGCCATCTTGGCTCCTGCAACCTCTCCCTTCTGGGTCAAGTGATTCTCGTGCCTCAGCCTCCCAAGTAGCTGGGATTACAGGCGCGTGGCCATCATGCCCAGCTAAGTTTTGTATTTTTAGTAGAGACGGGCTTTCACCATGTTAACCAGGCTGGTCTCGGACTCCTGGCCTCAAGTAATCTATCTGCCTCAGCCTCCCAAAATGTTGGATGCCTTTGTAATTTATTTTGGATTGCTTTATGGCCTAAAATATGATCAGCTTTTGTGAATGTTTTATGTGTGCTTGGAAAGGAAAAAAAGATATTCTACTTTTCTTTGCTATAGTTTATATGTTCATTTGGTCAAGTTTTAAAAACAAGTTCAGTGTCTTCTATATCCCGATATTTTTCTCTTTCATTGAGTTCTTTTCTTTGGTTATGTTCTCTACCTAGCATTCGAATTTATTTTTACAGTTTGATCTTTCACCTTCTGGACTTTTCAGTTCTGTCAGAATGTTCAACCCTTGGTTTTTATTGCTTCAACCCTATGGTTGTTTTGTAGCCTATTGCTGATCATTTATGGGCTATTCTTGACCCAAAGCCTTTTGGGGTCATTTTCTTTTTCACTTGTTTCTATTACAGGTTCTTGTTCGTGTTATCTTACCTTGTGTATTTGGCCACCTTTGATTATGTACTGCACATTGTAAATGGTAAATTATCTGTAGCAGTATTGTGAGGCTTTGGTTGATGCCATCTTCCCTTAGAGCATTGCTTTTTTTCTTTGTTTCACCCAGACGACTGGTGGCTCTAACAATCTGAATGTGGAACCACCTTCATCCAGGGTACATTTAAAGATTTTTATCTAGATCACCCAGATGGCATAAACATACAATTCAAGTTTGTCCAAGGGCTGATTTATTTCTGTTTTTTCTTATCCTGGGAGTATATCCTGGGGTTTTGGCTTCAAGTGAGTGGTGATTTATCAAACTTTCACCCTGTTCATAAGATTTTATTTTTAATGATTATGGATACATAATAGTTGCATATATTTATGGGGTACATGTTATATTTTGATACAGGCATACAATGTGTAATGATCAAGGTAATTGGAGTATCCATCATTTTAAGCATTTATCATTTCTTTGTGTTAGGAGCCTCCCAGTTCTACTTTTTTAGTTATTTTGAAATATACAATGAATTACTGCTAACACACTTTCTCATTTTGAGACACTCTTGACTTTGACTTTTGTGTTCCTTGATCTGTAACGATTTCAAGAGCAAGCCTGTTTTTCTCTCATTATCTGGATCTTCAAATACTAGAAAAGCTAAAATAGTTTTGGGTGGTTTGGATTATCTCTCTGGATTCTATTTTGCTTTGATTTTAGCTAGGTGTTTCTTCACAATCTTGTTAAGTGTTTGGAGCTTTAAAGTTGTTTCTAAAAAGTATTTCCTCTAGCATTTGTATTTGAGTGTAAAGGGACATTTCATCCAAGATATGTAGTTTGCCATCACCAGAACTGAAGTGTTTTAGTTTTTATGTCTTAAAAAAAAAGATTAATCAGCAATATTCATATAAAATTGCAGCTAAATCCAATATGGCATTTTTTCCCCTCAGTATGAATAGTGGTATTTAAAAGACTGTTCTTGACATCCACATATTTATTTTTATTTTTATTGAGACCGAGTCTCGTTCTGTCACCCAGGCTGGAGTGCAGTGATGTGATCTTGGCTCACTGTAACCATCACCTCCCAGGCTCAAGCGATTCTCGTGCCTTAGCCTCCTGTGTAGCTGGGACTACAGGCACCCACCACCATACCCGGCTGCTTTTTTGTTATTTTTTCTAGAGTTGGGGTTTCACCGTGTTGGCCAGGTTGGTCTGAAGCTCCTGACCTCAAGAAGTTCGCCTGCGTCAGCCTACTAGAGTGCTAGGATTACAGGCGTGAGCCACTGTGCCCGGCCCCACTCACATTTGAATTCTCAGCCTTTTTTTTTTTTTTGAGATGGAGTTTTCACTCTTGTCGCCCAGGCTGGAGTGCAGTGACATGATCTCGACTCACTGCAACTTCTGCCTCCAGGGTTCAAGTGATTTTCCTGTCTCAGTCTCCCAAGTAGCTGTGATTACAGGCATGTGCCACCACGCCCAGCTAATTTTTGTATTTTTAGTAGAGACAGGGTTTCACCATGTTGGCCAGGCTGGTCGCAAACTCCTGACCTCAAGTTATTCACTCACCTCAGCCTCCCAAAGTCGTGGGATTACAGTCATGAGCCACCTTGCCTGGCCTGATTCCCAGTTTTTATTACTCAGTTTTGACTGCCACAGAGGTGCGATCTTGGCTCACTGCAACCTCTGCCTCCCAGATTCAAGCAATTACCCTGCCTCAGCCTCCTGTGTAGCTGCGCCTACAGGCATGTGTATGGTAAGAAAAGAAAACTTTTCTTACACCACGCCCAGCTAATTTTTGTGTTTTTAGTAGAGACGGGGTTTCACTATGTTGGCCA
The DNA here is from genome assembly GCA_963574635.1 of Cheracebus regulus. Classification (NCBI taxonomy): domain Eukaryota; kingdom Metazoa; phylum Chordata; class Mammalia; order Primates; family Pitheciidae; genus Cheracebus; species Cheracebus regulus. Next base: position 17,667 of record CAUYQU010067024.1, on the reverse strand, counting down.
GGATGGTCTCTATCTCTTGACCTCGTGATTGGCCCGCCTTGGCCTCCCAAAGTGCTGGGATTACAGGCGTGAGCCACCACACCCAGCCACAAATGTTCTTTATAAATACTTATATACAGAACTTTTTGGGTCGTCTTAATGAGAATGATTAATTTTTATCTCGTTTCCTTTGAAATGAATCATACCATTATTGGCAGAGAGTAGAATATTTAAATATTTCCTGGGTATTCTTTCAAACTAGCCATAGAAAATGAACGAATGATTCATTTTCAGAAATGCTCTGAGCGTCTTTTACCAGGAATGTGGCTGACATGGATTCTCATATAGCTGGCTCCTTGTCATTGCCATCTCAGCTCAAATGTTACCTTTTTAGAGAAGCCCTCCCTGTCTGAGTAATCATTCTTTTTCCTTCCTTCATAACAAAATACAAGATAATAGTCTCATATTTTTTCTCTACCAGCAAAATGTTCCAAGAGGGTAATGACCTTGCCTGTCTTGTTTACCACTCTGTCGTGTGTCTTATCCTGAAACAGGGGAGGCAATCAGTAATTATTTGCTTAATGAGTGAATAAATATTTGTTTCTTCTCAAATTGTTACATCTTTTTCTCTAAATGTCAGAGTAATCCTTTAAAGTTTTTTGATTCTACTGAACTAAAGTTTTCTAAAATAAGTATAGCGAAAGAAGATCCGTGTAGCTGGAGTGAAGCTAGTCAAGGGAGAAACTAGTAGGAGATGATATCAGAGGAGGGGAGGTCAAGGCCTGTGTCTCATGTGGATTTTGGTTTTCACTCTTAATGATATGGGAGGCCATTAGAGGGTTTTGAATGAGAAGTGACATGGTCTGACTTAGCTTCAAGAGTTACTCTGACTTCTGTGAGGTCTGTAGGAAACCGTAGGGATACTGAAGATGGTCTATTCTGGGCTCTCACATCTGTTCTATTGGCTGAGTTATTTATCTGTGCCAGAACCACCCTGTCTTAATTCCTATCACTCTATTATAGTCCTCAACATATTCAGTAGGGCATCCTGCCAGATCCTACCCTCAAAGCCTAGTGCTTTTATAACTTTTCTTACCATTCTTACTCTTTTCTGTCTCTTATTCTTTGCTGCTCATACTTGTAGTAGGAGGGTGTTGGTTCTACTTGGAACTCTGCCCTTCCATATATATTTTAAAATTAGCTTGTCTTAATTCTTTAGAAAACCTTGTTAGGATTTCGCAGATCAATATGGAAAGAACTGATACCTTTATAGTTTTGAATCTTCCTAGCCGTAAAATTTGGATAACTTATTTAGGTGTTTTTTAATGTCTTCGAGTAAAGTTACATATATATTTGAAAAGTGATCTTGAATATCTTTTGTTAAATCTTATGTGTTTTTTATTAATTATTGTAAATGTGTTTTTTGTTTTTGTTTTTGTTTGAGACAAGTTCTGGCTCTGTTGTCCAGGCTGGAGTGCAATGGTGCAGTCTTGGCTCACTGCAGCCTCTGCTTCCCAGGCTCAAACCATCCTCCCATCTCAGCCTCCGGAGTAGCTGAGACTACAGGCATGTGCTCCACATCAGCTAATTTTTGTATTTTTTGTTGAGGCGGGATTTTACCGTGTTGCCCAGGCCAGTCTCAAATTCATGAGCTCAAGCAATCTGCTTGCCTCAGCCTCCCAAAGTGCTGGGATTACAGGTGTGAGCCACTGTGCCCCGCCCATAAACATGATTTTTAAAAATTACATTTTCTATTTCTTACAAATGATCTTTACAAATCCATTTGATAATTGTGTATTAAGTTTATATTCAGCTACCTTGCCAAATACTACTACTACTAATAAGTTATGAATTCTTTCAAATTTTCTGTAAGGTAATTATATCTGTAAATTCTGTTTTTGTTTCCCTCTTTTCAATCATACATTTCAGTCATTTATTGTTTCTTATTTTACTAAGCCAGCTGTAACCCACGAGGATGTTTTTGTTTTTTGTTTTTGAGACAGGGTCTTGCTGTGTCGCCCAGGCTGGAGTGCAGTGGTGCCATCATGGCTCACTGCAGCTTTGACCTCCTGGGCTAAAGCAATCCTCCCACCTTACCCTCTCAGAGTAGCTGGGACTACAGATGTGTACCACCACAGCTACCTAATTTTTGTATTTTTTCTAGAGACAGGCTTTCACCATATTTCCTAGGCTGGTCTTGAATTCCTGAGCATGAGTGATCCATCCACCTCAGTCTCCCAAAGTGCTGGGATTATAGACATGAGCCACTGTGCCTGGTTAGGATGTTTAATACTAATGTTAATAAGTATTAATAACAGAACTCCTTGTCATGTTTTTGTTTTTTTGGAGACAGGGTCTCACACTGTTGCCGAGGCTGGTGTCTGGTGGCATAGTCATGGCTCACTGCAGCCTTGACCTCCTGGGCTCAAGTGATCCTCCAGTCTCAGCTCCCACAACTATGCCTACCAGGCTAGGTTTTTTTTTTTTTTTATGGTAGAGACTGGATCTCCCTATGTTGCTCAGGCTGGTCTCTAATTCCTGAGCTCAAGCAATCCTCCTACCTTGTCTTCCTAAAGTGCTGGGATTATTCACATGAACCACCACCTCCAGCATATGTTCTTAAGTTTTAAAGGAACTATGTCTCCTGTTTCACATTTAAGAATGATGTTTGGGCCGGACGCGGTGGCTCACACCTGTAATCCCAGCACTTTGGGAGGGTGAGGCAGGTGGATCACCTGAGGTCAGGAGCTCAAGACCAACCTGACCAATGTGGAGAATTGCTACTAAAAATAGAAAACATTAGCTGGTCGTGGTGGTGCATGCCTGTAATCCCAGCTACTCAGGACACTGAGGTAGGAGAATTGCTTGAACCCGGGAGGTGGAGGTTGCAGTGAGCCGAGATCGCCCCATTGCACTCCAGCCTGGGCAACAAGAGCGAAACTGTTTCTATTAAGGAAAAAAAAAAAAAGAATGATGTTTGTTGTAGGTTTTTGTCAGATGCCCTTATCAGGATATGCATATTTTAAAATCACCTAATTGTGTATGTATTGCTTTTTAGAAAACTTACACCAATTTACATTCCTATCATCATTGTGTTTGGGCACTTCTTGACAGTACTTATCCACATCACATGGGATATTCTTGTTAAAAGTTTCAGAATTTACAGGCAGCAAGGAACTTCTTTACTTGTTTGGATTTATTTCTTCCTTTTAAAACAATATTTTGTGTTGGTACCAATGTTATTCTTCTTAGAGATATGATAGGGTTTTTTGAAACAAAAGAACTTATTTTGAAAATATTTCAGATTTAGAGAAAAATTGCAAAAACCATGGAAAGAATTTCCTACTTCCTATATCCTTGACCTAGATTTTCCAAGTGTTAATGTTTAATCATATTTGCTTTATCATTCTTTCTGTCTCTTCTTCTCTTCTCCCATACACACATGTAATTTTTCTCAGTGGTTTAAGTTGCAAACATGATGCCCCTTTAAAAACTTTAGTGCTATTTCTTAAAAATGAGACCATTGTTTTATATAACCAAAGTACTAATAAGAAAATCAGAAAACTGACAACAGTACTATTATCTGTGAAATTTGAATTGTATCAGTTGCTCTTTACAGCAAAAAAAGAAAAAAAGCTTTTTCTTGTCCAGGATCTAATCCAGGATCATGCATTATATTTCGTTGTCATATCTCTTAATCTTTAATCTGGAGTTGTCGCTTCTTGTTATTCAGTTGTTTCATGTCTTTCATGACCTTGACATTTTAAAAGAATATTGGCCAGTTATTTAGTAAAGTGTCCCTCAGCTTGGGCTTGTCTGTTGCTTCTTGTGGTTAGATTCAGGTTTTGCATTCCTGGCAGGAATGCCACAGAAGTGGTGATGTGATGCATCCTATCAGGGGGCATATAATGTTGGTTTTGTCCTCTTACTGATGATGTTAACTTGATCATTTAATTAAGGTGGTGTCTGGCAGGATTCTTCAGTGTAAAATTACTATTTTTCTTCTTGTAATTAATAGGTATCTTGTGGGGAGATACTTTGAGATTAGATAATATCCTGTTTTCCATCAAACTTTCAACCAGTAGTTTTAGCATATATTGATCATACTTGCTTGAAATAATTATTACCAAGAGTGATTGCCAAATGGTGATTTTCTAATTCTATCACTACATTTATTATTTGGAATTATACTCCCCAAAAGAGCTTTCTCTTCTCCCCCATGTATTTATGTCAGTAAGCACTTTAAAAAAAATTATATGGGTTATAATCTGTTACTGTGTTTATTTATTTTGTTGCTCGAATATTCCCAATTAGGCCACTGGGAGTCACATCAGTCTGATTCCTGTATCCTTTTGAGGTACCCCTGTCATTCTTTGAGCATTTCCTTTCTGGCTCCACAAAAATATACCCTAGGCTCCTATTGTACTTCTCCTGCCCTAGCCTTGGAATCAGCCATTCTTCAAGGAACCGTAATTCCTTTTATTAGAGCACCAGCTGTGTTCATAGCTATAGGGATATCATTGCTTCTAGGCCTTCTCAGCAGATGGAGCTAGGGAATATAGGTATGTGAGTGTATATTTACACAAAAACATTTATATCTTTCTATAGCCCTGTATATTAAAAACTGAGCTTATATTGTTAACTCCAACTCCAAGCCTTCTCCCTTTTTATATTTGTTACTCCCTTTTATGAGACTAAGAAACCAAAGTCAATATATTCACAGAATATTTACCTATTTGCCCAATCTTAGCATACACACAAACAAGTTTCATGTCACTGTATAAAAGCAGGCATCTAAGTAGAGTATAGTATTTGTTTATAATTCTTTTTGTTTTTAGCTTTAGGAGAGTAGATAGTGAAAATGCTGTTTTCAAAAGTTACCTGTGGTTAATTCATTTGCCCTGGTCCCCTAAAGTGTGGTTATATTAATGATTTCAAATACAGAGAAGTTCATTTGTTTGTTTGTATTTGTTCCATTTTGGATTCTTCCCTCCTATTACTGTTGGTTTCTTCTTCATTTTAAATGTATAAAACATTAAAATTGATTGAAAATAACTATATAAAAAGGTAGGATAGGTTATTAAAGTACTGCAAATATAAAACTTATGGCTTTTAATTATGTTCGTTTTTTTCAGGAAATCATCTAATACTTGATGATTAGAACAAATATGATGTGAAAGCTCCCACCAACCAGTGAAAATTTCTTCCTTCAGAAGGGTTTTTGTTCTTACTGCACAGCTTTCTGAGAAGTTCTTTTGGTGCCATGTTTTATGGCTTGCATCAAAAGAGGAGTTTGTCTTCATGAAGATTCCTAACATTGGTAATGTGATGAATAAATTTGAGATCCTTGGGGTTGTAGGTGAAGGTAAGTTGGAATTTTTGTGTTCCTTGAGTTTGGAGCAATGAACAGTTAGTTAGTTGTCCCTACCACCAAAAAGTTACTAATCTTATTCTGTTAATTTAACCTGTATCAATTCACATGTGTGTCTGAGAGTAAAATATTAAAAATAAAATTACTCTTAAACAATTTGGGTCTTACTCTCCAATAAAAAATTAATGACATTTTAAAACCCTTTAAAGTTTACTAAATCAGAGATTTTTTCCCCTTTTCTTTTAAAAAGAGCCCCAGTGTTAAAACAGTCTTGACTGCCTTCAGTCATTTTTTTTTTTTTTCAGCAATCATGAGTTCCTTAGTCTACATTTTTTTTCTTGGTTACATTTTATTTTTATATCAGCTAGGCTTATTTTGAATAACTTAAATTTCATTTATTTATTTATTTGTTTGAGACAGAGTCTCACTGTTACCCAGGCTGGAGTACAGTAGCACGATCTCGGCTCACTGCAGCTTCTACCTCCCGGGTTCAAGCAATTCTCTTGCCTCAGCCTTCTGAGATTACAGGCGTGAACCTCTGTGCCCAATTAATTTTTGTATTTTCAGTAGAGGCTGGGTTTCACCATGTTGGCCAGGCTAGTCTTAAACTCCTGACCTCAGGTAATCCACCTGCCTTGGCCTCCCAATATGCTGGGATTACAAATGTGAGCCACCATACTCAGCCGAATAACTTAAAATTTATTTGTATATGTTAAATTTTGCTTAATACATGGCAAATAAATGAATGAATAGCTTCTGTTTCTTTGAAAAAGAGATTACATTTTTTAAATTCTGCGGCACACAATTTTATCTCTGAAATCAGAATGTATCTTATAGTCAGTATCATCTCACGGTTGAATTGACAGCACTCTTCCTTTCCTAATAGTACATAAAATAATGCCCACAACCAATGGAATGCCATCGATTTGATGAAATATGATGTCATTTTGTGTAAACTGACTCCAAAAAAAATCATTTCTTCCTGATTTTTCCTGCTTAGTAATTTTTGCTCTAGACTTAAAGATAACTTTGGAAATTTTGATAAAATATTCTGTTAACACAGGACAAGTGATTATAATTATGGTTTCTCAGCATTTATATCTTTAAAACATGTTACAAAAATTTCATATTTCAGATTTTTTAAATAAACTTTGAATTCCTAAAAGACTGTAAAAAGTTTACCTATGTGAACAGAAAGCTGTTATTAAGTTTTTAAGTTGGCAAATCCTTTTCAAATATGTATAAACAATTAAATAGTTTAATCATTGGATGCTTGTTTCAAGGTCTGAAGTTCAAATCATGTAAAACAAATAGGCCTTTGTTCCTTGCCTAGTCAACTACTTTTCCATTTCTTCATTGATGTTATATAAAAATTCATTCTCAATGTCTTGCCTACCATCTGTTCTATAATGGCTGCCTTTTTTGTTTATTTTATTTTTCAAAAGTATTAGAGTTAGAGACTAATGCAATAAAGCTGCTGAGTGAAGAAGGCTAGCACATAGGGTGTGACAATGTTAGAATGTTCCAAATTCTGGGTCTAAGTTTTTCTAGGCCCAGAATAACTTGTTTTTCTCAGTATAGCCATAGGTGATCATCTTCTTTGGGACTGGCTCAAAATTACCAGGCATCAGAATATATTACTTTAAGTTGTAATCAGAACCACCATTGCTGTATGTTTCTTTCTTTGGAAATCACCTCACATAATTTTTTGGCTAGGATATATGTATAAAGTATATAAAACTCTGTCACTGGACGTGGTGGCTCACGCCTGTAATCCCAGCACTTTGGGAGGCTGAGGCAGGTGGATCACGTAGGTCAAGAGATCGATATCATCCTGGCCAACATGGTGAAACCCCATCTTTACTAAAAATTCAAAAATTAGCTGGGCGTGGTGGCGTGCGCCTGTAGTCCTAGCTACTCAAGAGGCTGAGGCAGGAGAATTGCTTGAACCTGGGAGGTGAAGGTTGCAGTGAGCCGAGATCGTGCCACTGTACTCCAGCCTGGCGACAGAACGAGACTCCATCTCAAAAAAAAAAAAAAATCTGTCAAGCAAAGTCTACATTTTTGTAGTTTAGACAGTGTATTTTCCACCTCATAGAAAAACTAGCATAGGCAGTTAGAGAATTGGACAATTGCCTAGCAATTGTGGAGTTAAGTTAGATGGTTATAATGGCTGGTTCTATGCTAACTGTGATAGCAGGATTCATCCATCTCTACTAAAGTGAGGGAGACTTGTTCAGGTCCTGTAGACTCTATTGGAGACACATTTCCCAATTTTGTCTCCCTGAAGCCCCCTTCTCATAGATAAGTGCAGGCTTGCCAGTCTGCTAATGTTCATGTTCTTGATGTTTCTGCAAAGCTCAGCTATTATTCATTACATTTTGATTCTCTTAATTAGATTTTTCACACTATATTTTTAACCTCAGTTTCCTCGGTACCTTGCTGTCAACTCTGTTCTACTTCTAAGGAAACAGTCTATTGCCTCGATAATAGGATAAGTAACCCCAAAGGTGGTTACTTATCGAAATACACCAAAGAAAATAATACAAAGAAATAATACAAAGAAATACATGTGGCCTTTGTGCATGAAGTGAGTCTTTATGGCAAAAGGTAGCAAATCCTACTAGCTATTAATTGGAATACTAAGGCCTGTACCATTTTGCCAGTCAGGAGAGGCATTCAGCTGGGTGTGGTGGTGCATGCCTATAATCCCAGCACTTTGGGAGGCTGAGGTGGGAGGGTTGCTTGAGGCTAGGAGTTTGAGACCAGCCTAGGCAACATAGTGAGATCATGTCTCTACAAAAAAAAAAAAAGAAAAAAAAAAAGAAAAGAAAAGAGGGGCATTTCAGTATCCCAGAGGAAGATTTTAGATTTTAATGTCTCCTAGAACAGATAGTATATTTGGTGAGCTCTATGCTTGAGCTTACTATTCGGATGCCATTAGCTCTTAAGGTTTTTGTTGTTGTTTTTTTTTTTGTTTTTTTTTTTTGAGATGGAGTCTTGCTGTGTTGCCCAGGCTGGAGTGCAGTGGCGTGATCTCAGCTCACTGCAACCTCTGCCTCCCGGGTTCAAATGATTCTTCTGCCTCAGTCTCTTAAGTAGCTGAGATTACAGGAGCCCGCCACTATGCCCAGCTAATTTTTGTATTTTTAGTAGAGATGGGGTTTTGCCATGTTGGCCAGGCTGGTCTTGAACTCCTGACCTCAGGTGATCCATCAGCCTTGGCCTCCGAAAGTCCTGAGATTACAGGCATGAGCTACCATGGCTGGCCTAACTCTTAAGTTTTAAGTTCCAGCTAAACTTTTGAGTTAATTTTCATAGATAAGACCAAATCTTGTCTTCGTAAATGTGTAAGCCTACATTTAAACATATCTCCCATGAAATTTTATTTAAAAAGAGAAATATTTAAAAATACTTGTTGGAGGAAATGACTTGTCTATACTCGATTTATAATAAAGGTGTAATAAAGTATGTTCCATTTGTATGTAGCTCATTATTGCATTACTCCTATAGAATCTCGTCACTTTAGGAGTTATTATTATAACATTGAGAAGCAATGTCAATATAGCAGAGCTTTGATTTCTTCAAGACTTATAATTTGTATGCATGCCCTTGATTGTTTATTTTTTTTATTATAGGAGCCTATGGAGTTGTACTTAAATGCAGACACAAGGCAAGTACATGATTTTTAAAAAGAAATATCTATATATGTTTAACTGTTTTGAAACTAATGCAGTGCTCTGTGCATGTGGTCATGTACAGGTTGAGCATTCCTTATCTGAAATGCTTGGGGCCAGAAATGTTTTTTATTTTTTTGGATTTTGGAATTTTTCCATATATATAGTGAGACATATTGGGGGTGGGACCCAAGGCTAGACAGGAAATTCATTTATTTTTCATGTATACTTAATACATATAGCCTGAAGGTAATTTTATGCAATATTTTAAATTTTTGCCTAAAACAAAGTTTATGTACTTATGTGTGGAATTTCTACTTGTGGCATCATATCAGTACTCAAAGTTTTGGATTTTGGAACATTTTGGATTTTGGAATTAGGGATGATCAACTTGTAATTAAAACTGGTTATGATGATGTTGTTTAATGAAGTAGAATTACTATGTGAATGCAGCCAGAAAGAGACTACTTTTAGATAAGCTTGATCATGGTTGGGTAGTTCTTAGTTCTTAGCAATCACGTGCTATTTTTTTTTTCAGCTGACCTATGCCATGCACCTCATAATGACATTTAGGTCAACAGTGGACAGCATGTATGATAGTCCCATAAGATTATGATATGGTATTTTTTGTTTAGATAAAAAACATATATGTTCAGATACACAAATATTTATTGACTACTGTACTCAGTAAGGTAACATGCTGTACAGGTTTATAGCCTAGGAACAATAGGCTATACCATGTAACCTAGGTATGTAGTAGGCTGTACCATCTAGGTTTGTGTAAGTACACTCTGTGATGTTTGTACAGTGATAAAATCACCTAATGACATATTTCTTAGAATGTATTCTTGTCATTAAGTGATGCGTGACTGTATAAATGAAAAGCTGCCTAATGAGAAAAGAGAAAAGGTGGTGGGATGCGAAGAAGAAAGCAAGGCAGTGACAGATTTAATTTATGTTCAAGTACTTATAAGCAAAGAGAAGGTTTTTTTTTTTTAGTATTTTTCATAGAGACCCATTAACTTAGATTGTTTGATGCATTTGAATCCAGATTTGAAGGATAATAAGGTAGGTGTTTGGATATGAGCTAAGACTTGGGATGATGGTGTATGATTATGATTATTGGCTATGGTTGATCATCCTTGAACAGCTGTGAAATGAACCTTACGAGAAATTATTTTAGTATGATAATCAGAAATTATTCAGAGAAGTTATTTGAAGTTTCCATAGCTGTTGTTCAATGGTAATCATGTTTTTCTTAGAGAGTAACTTTCAGATGGCAAGTACTGAAACTGTAACAAACACTAGCTTAAATATTTTTCTATTATGGCATACCTAATGTTAGTATTTGGCTTCATTTGCATATAATTTGTTAAGACCAAGGTTTTGTCTGAGATGATTTTAGCAATTTAACCCAAGACATTTAAACTCTTGAATCTGTCATCTATTGAAAATAATATATGTGTGTATGTATGTAAATATGCACACACGTAAATAAAGATGATACTCTTATGTTTGCTTTTTCTTTCCTATTGTACAAAATACTACCTGCCTTTTGGATTTCAGCCTTCATCATAGTTAATACATTTTTGTGTTTTAGATCACAGATCTCTCACTTTCAGGCAATGGCTTTTGTATTCTTGAGATTGGGTATTTGAACTATTTTATGTTAATAATAGCTATCTGAAGACTTCTTTGCCATTAAATTTTCAAAAATGGTTTGAATACTATTGGTTCTTGATTAAAGATGATTAAGAATTTAAAATAATAAATATAATAAAAATAAATTTAGCACCTTGAACACCTTGTTAAGAAATATTACTGTTGTTTGAAATTAAACAAATGAAAAGCTCCCTAATAAAATGCTAAATGCTATGCTTTTAATGAGTTGCCTTAAGTTATAAGTTTCTGAAGCTTAAAAATAAATTCCTGGGATATTACTTGGGGGGAAATAGGTTATTAGTTTCCAAGTTAAATTTGACTCTTTCTTGAACACAAAACCTCCTTTTATACAGTGGCTCTGTTTATATAACATTGTAAATGGAAGCTTTAGTTCTTCTAATCTTGGGTTTTAAAACTCAGAGATTTCTGAGATATATACATATCTTACATATGTACATATACACATGCATAAATATGTATTACATATACATATATCTGGTATATATTATACATCATGTACAGAGTCCAAATGTTTTCTCATAGTCATTGTCATACTTCAACCTGTGACCTTTTTCTCTATACTTTCATGTGACTTTAAGCTCTCCTGCCTTTTATGTAAAAATTAAGTTATTATTCAAATATATTGTTTTTATCTTTCTATTTACTCATTTGTTAAAATGGTTGTTTTTGTGTACCTGGTTCTCAAAACACACACTGTTAGTGCCAACAGGATGGGCCCAGTGTGAAAGTGGACGAGAAGGGACATCTCTGCTCTTAGGAAACCAACTCTAAATGTGAACTCTGATTTTTAGTTACTGTGTGTAGGGCACTTGGAGTTACAAGGATAAATAAACCATACTTTTCTTGCCTTCATATGGCTTTATGGTCTCTCTGAAGAGATAGAAGAATAGATGCTTTAAAAAAAAGAAACCAAGCCTGTGAGGTTGCTGCAAATGAAATACATCTAAAACATTTCTCTCTTTACATGAGGTCACACACCAGCTCCTTAAGTGTTGTTGCTTTCTCCTTGCATATGTCTAAAAAGATATCACTGGATGGAAAATTTAAAGCATAAATTAGTGCCTATCTCAGAGTATTATAAAACTCTTTTTTAGAATCTGCAGCTGTTTAGTCATTAGGCTTGTTATAGATAGTATATCCTTTTCTCAGCTAAAATCAGACCTTCAAATCTATACCCCATTATCCAAAAATAGAGAATTTGATGCTTCTGGTAAGATTGACGCTTTAGGGTCAAACAAATGGATTATTATGAAACTCATGTTATAATTAAAAATGTATATAATCCTCCTGATTGTACTCATATGTAATCAGGCCAATATATTTTGCATACCTTTAAAAATTTAGTGAAATGTTTATAAAAATGTATAAGTCAGGTTTGTGTGATTGTTTATGTATAAATTGGGTATCTTTTTGAAAAGGTTGGCTGTGAGTGTATTTATAATTAAATAATTCTTATGTTGTTTAATTGAGCAAGTATGGAAGAAAGTCACTGTTTTAATCTGTGTACTGTTGCAGTAATTTAGAGGTCATGCTGATAAATAGGTGTATTTTGTCTTTTTTATGCACAGACTATGACGCTGGGCTAATCCAGACCGAAGACCATACATCTTAATTTACTGAAATAAATGCTGCTTAACTTAAAAGGATAAATATAGCTTGTACTGTTTCTTTTTTTGACAGCTAAACAAAATTAAGCTGTATATACTTATTGCATATAGAACAATAAGTTGTTATGTATACACATCGATATGCATATGACAACTCTTAGCAGTGACTAAGCTTCTTTTTAGGACTCCTTAGGACTACTCACATTTGAAAGATGTTCTAGGCTGGGCACAGTGGCTCACGCCTGTAATCCCAGCACCTTGGGAAGCTGAGGCGGGCAGATCACCTGAAGTCAGGAGTTCAAGACCAGCCTGGCCAACATGGTGAAACCCCATCTCTGCTAAAAATACAAAAATTAGCCGGGAGTGGTGGCACATGCCTTTAGTCCCAGCTACTCGGGAGGCTGAGGCAGGAGAATCACTTGAACCCAGGAAGCGGAGATTACAATGAGCCAGATCGCACCACTGCACTCTAGCCTGGGTGACAAGAGTAAAACTCCATCTCAAAAGAATTAAAAAAAAAAAAAAAGAGAGATGTTCTGGTTTGGACCTTTACCCTGCAGATATACATAGTTAATTATCTTTTTATTTGCATGTCTGTTTTTTTTCTCTCTTGCCTCAGCCTCCAGAGTATCTGGGACTATAGGCATGTACCACCATGGTCTGCTAATTTTTGTATTTTTAGTAGAGACAGGGTTTCACCACATTGACTAGGCTGGTCTTGAACTCCTGACCTCAACTGATCTACCCACCTTGGCCTCCTGAAGTGCTGGGATTACAGACATGAGCCGCTGCGCCCAACTTTGCGTGTCTGTTTCAAAGTACCTGTGAGATAAGCATGTTTTATAGCATGCTTTTCTTAGCAAAAACGCAAAGAGGTCATGCTTACAACAAGGCAAGGAGAATTGGATGGGGTTGAAGTAAAGACATTCAATAAGAACTGGAGGAGTGAACTTGTACAGCTTAATAGACAGGCTGGAGAGTGATGCTCATTGAGCCTAGGACAGAAAGTGCTGATTCATATAATTCGTTTCCCGTGACAGTGGTTGACTTATGAGAAGTTTTTGTTTGTTTTGAAGTAGTAGGTGACATATGCCTTTGAAATATATGTTTATACAAAGCTGTGAACATCTATCATTGGACTGTAGCCTATAGGTGTTCAATATATAATTATCTTATGTTAGAGAACTGAAAACGAAGGATGCAGTAGAGAGCTGTTGCAGAGTAGCAGGGACTTGGTCCTTATGGAGGGATGAAAGATGATCCCAGGGATTTGAGTGTGGTAAACTAGAAAAGCTTTGGTATTATTTATCTTACTGGAAAACTTATAAAAGGTATATCAGTTTGGGGGGAGAAATAATGAGTTTGACTTTAATAATAAAGAATAAAAATGGCAGTAGAATGTAAAACCTAATATTAACAAATACTGCCTATTGAGCATCTACCATATGCTAGATACTCTGCTAGATATCTCAGTCTCTGCAATAGGGTAACTCTCTTTTTAGCCTCATTTTACAGATGAGGAGACTGAGTCTCAGAGAGACTGTGTAATAGGGCCAAAATCATGTGGCTGATAAATGGTGGAACTAGGCTTTGATCTGACTCCAGAAATAGCTAACTTGAGCATGAGACAGGAGCTGTCATTCATTCATTCTTTCTTTCCTTTTTTGAGTTGAAGTCTCACTGTGTTGCCCAGGTTGGAGTGCAGTGGTACAGTCTCTGCTCACTGCAACCTCTGCTTTCCAGGTTCAAACAATTCTTGTGCTTCAGCCTCCCAAGTAGCTGGGATTACAGGCATGAGCTGCCATGCCTAGCTAATTTTTGTATTTTTAGTAGAGATGGGGTTTCACCATGTTGGCCATGCTGGTCTTGAACTCCTGACCTCAAGTGATTCACCTGCCTCAGCCTCCCAAAATGCTGGGATGACAGGCATGAGCTATTGCACCCAGCCTACCTTTTTTTTTTTTTAAATTGCTAAACAATTTTAAGAAGATACTTAGATACTTGAGGAAAAAGATTTTTCTCCTCTTAGAGAGGTACTCATAGAGAACCATTGTGTGTGGTTTCTGCTCTTGTCCTGGGTTTCGTTCCTGTTCCATATAATTATAGAACAGTGTCTGGAACACTGAAAAAGTCTCACCCAAATTGTAATTCTTTGTATTATAATATTTTGTATTTGAGATTTTGCTAGACTATTGATATCAGAAAAACGACAAATGCTGCTGTTGTCTTTTTTTTTTTTCTAAAGAGATGGGGTCTCGCTATGTTGACCAGGCTGGTCTCGAACAGTGGTATGAGCCACTGTGCCTGGCCACTTCTGTTGTCTTTTTATCTATTAAAGAAATAATGGCTCATGTGTCATTTTCCAAGCTGATCTGATTTTTTTTTTGAGACAGAGTTTTCCTCTTATCATCCAGGCTGGAGTGCAATGGCGCTATCTTGGCTCACTGCAACCTCTGCCTCCTGGGTTCAAGTGATTCTCCTGCCTCTGCCTCCTGAGTAGCTGGGATAACAGGCATCTGCGACCACGCCCAGCTAATTTTGTATTTTTAGTAGAGACAGTGTTTTACCATGTTGGTCAGGCTGGTCTTGAACTTCTTACCTCAGGTGATCCACCCGCCTCGGCCTCCCAAAGTGCTGGGATTACAGGCGTGAGCCATTGTGCCTGAGCTGATCTTACTTTTTTAGGGAACTAGAAGAGTTTTGGGCCTTTGCAAGCTTCCTGTTGCCTTTATCCTCATCATCCGAATCTGCACTTAGTTTATTGTTTGTGAGTAAGGATATGGTCATGTTAGAATTAGTATTACCTCTTTCTACTCTGAAAACTTTCCCTCATTCTTCCTTTTCACAGTTACTCATTTCCTAAATCATCATTTCCCCCTCTCTTGTAGGGGATGAGTTGGCTGGAATGCTTTTCCAGTTTACCACTTTCAAATCTTGAGAACATCTTTCATCCCTCTTCAGGAACTGAGTCCCTGCTACTCTGTGACAGCTCTCTACTACATCTTTCATCTTCAGTTCTCTAATTTAAGTTAACATTATTATTTATTGACTACTTATAGATTGACTTTAAAGTCCTTTCTGTGGTAATCATAAAAATATTATTAGTTCCAAGAAGAGAACATCTCTTCTGCACTATAAGGTGAGTAATTTCATTAGTCTCTGATAAATGTGCTTAAGTGATTTATTCTAGCTCCTTAATGCCACGTTTCTTCAAAACTTCAGGAACAAAAATGATTGTGAATCATTTTTCCCCCTACAGCCCTGCAATATATATTCACTGACTAACAAATGCCCATATAGTAGAAACTCTTGAGTAATTTAAGCATAGTTCTTTATCAGTTGTTGAAACTACTTACTACAAAGTAGTACATGGATCCCGGCACTTTGGGAGGCCAAGGCAGGCGAATCACCTGAGGTCAAGTTGTTCAAGACCAGCCTGGCCAACGTGGTGAAACTCCATTTCTACTAAAAATAAAAAAAAAATTTGCTGGGCATGGTGGCGGACACCTGTAATCCCAGCTACTCGGGAATCCAAGGTAGGAGAACCACTTGAACCCGGGAGGCAGAGGTTGCAGTGAGCAAAGATTGTGCCACTGTACTCCAGCCTTCGCGATACAGCGAGACGCCGTCTCAGGAAAAATAAACCACAACATAGTGCATGGTAATCTATTTCTACATAAAAAGTAATCCGGCACTGATTTACTGTGTAATTAGAAGCTGTAGTTCATATTTTACAATTTAAAGATGTCTTTCATATGTAAAAGCATTTTAATTTTAAAAAATCAACTTCTTTTGTTTCTAAAGCTACCTCCTATACTTAAAACACTGTGTTCTAGGCATGGCATCATAAAGTAAAATTCAACTAGACATCTGTTTAAGTAGGAAAAATCTATTGAGTGTCCATAAAATATCAGGCACTTAGCTGGGCACTGACTCTGCAAAAAACAATAAGATGTAGTTCTTACTTTTAAGGAATTTAACATGGATAAATCAGCAAATATAAGCTCATGTTTTGTATTGTCAGGAAGCTTAACATGTAGTTTGGGAGAGGTAAATTTAAGATAAGATGGATAAGATGGTAGTTGACATGATAGTGTGAAACTGTTCCCTTTTCTTTTCCCCCAATAAATTCTCCACTGAAGGCTGCTTGGGAAAAACTCAGGTCAGTAGTAAAGGTGGGCAGGGGGAAGCATTTCCCAGAACCCCACAGAGAACTACCACAAAGCTGGGAATAGAATTAAGGAGTAGCATTATTAGCTGATAATGGACTGAATGAGAATGGTATAGTGAGAACCTCTGTTTTACCGCTAAGTGTCAGAGGGCCCAGAATCCTTGGTGGAGTAATGATGGATTGTAGAACCTTCCCCAAATGGCATAGTTGAAACTTGATCTAGGAGGCCCAAGTCATTGCTGTTAAGACTCTACCATATTAGGAGAACCTCCCCCAGATGTGTAGATCTGGAGTTGGCAAACTATTGCCTGTGGGCCAAATCTGGCCCTCCATCTATTTTATGAATAAAGTTTTGTTGGAATGCAGCCACATTCATTCATTTAAGTTTTTTTTTTTATCATTTAAATATTTTTTTATGCATGCTTTTGCAATACAATGACAGAGTGGAGTAGGTGCAATAGAGACTGACCCACAAAGCCTGAAATATTTATCTGGCTTTGTATAGAAAGAGTTTTCTGACTTCTGATGTTGAGCAAGCCCTACCCAGGGGAATACTGTGGGAACAACGTAGTGGCCTTAGTGAACCACAGTCTCAATTTTATTTGACTCTTTGCCCTTGGTGCTCTAGGAGCCTGAGAAATAAGGTTAATAAGGTGGGGGGCTTCAGTGAAAATTACTTTTCCCTTGATCTGGACTTGAGTAAATCCTTTGAATGACTGGGCAGGAAGTTTTGTATTGGTTACCTCTTTCACATGTCAACTGTCACAGCAGAGATGTGGAATTTGCTGAATACTGGGCACACAGAGACACATACAGTCTATTTATCCTCTGTCACATCATTGGCCTGCATAGCTCCCTTTCCACTCGAAGATGAATAGGAAAAAAAAAACAGTTGTCATTGAGACTGTGAAAAAATTCTTCAGCTCAAGAGAAGGACATTCTCATAAATATGAAGAGACTTATGAGTGTGAAATTCTTTCGAGAAAAATATGTGAGATTCAAGTGGACGTAAATAAGAAAGTAAGACGAAACAGTAACTTTCTTTTCAAGTGCCTCTTATCTTCCAGGCATTGTGCTAGTTGCTTTATTTTCATGTTGCTTTCAATCCTTATAATAACCATAAAAGTTAGAAGGAATTATCCTTCTCTTATGTGGAGGAAACTGGTGCTCAAATAAGTT
>CAUYQU010067023.1:0-81401 GCA_963574635.1 Cheracebus regulus | reverse complement strand
ATCTGCTATGGGCTGGGTGTGGTGAGCCACGCCTGTAATCCCAGCACTCTGGGAGGCTGAGGCTGGCAGATCACCTGTCAGGAGTTCAAGACTAGCCTGACCAACATGGTGAAACCGCGTCTCAGTGTAAATACAAAAATTAGCTCAGCGTGGTGGTGGGTGCCTGTAATCCCAACTACTTGGGAGGCTGAGGCAGGAGAATTGCTCGAACCCGGGAGGCAGAGGTTGCAGTGAGCCGAGATCACACCACTGCATTCCAGCCTGGGTGACAGAGTGAGACTCTATCTCAAAAAAAAAAAAAAAAAAATCTGCTATGAAATATGTGCTATGTTAAATGTTAAAAGGGTGCTGTAGGTAGAATTAAAAGCAAAGGGAAATATTTACATTAACACATAGCATAAATTATATATTGCTATAAAATATAAAGTATTAATCATTATAGGAAGAAGAACTTGAACCTTATCCTAAAATAAATAGGATTCATAGAAGAGGAAAAGAAAAAGACAGCCTACCCTTAGTACATGACACAAGGAAACACCAGAAGGTGCAAATAGGTGATAGGCACATCATGACTGTGGTCAGTTTACAAGACTGGCATGAGTGGAAGGGAAGATTTCTTGTCAAAATTGGATAAGTAAGCTAAGGACAAATTACAGAGGGACCTTAATGCCACTATGAGGATTTGGGCTTGATCGCAAGGACAATAAAATTTTAGTGCAATGAGTTAACCTTATAAAAGCGTCTCTTCTCAGAAGATTCATCTGACCATGCAGATTGCAGGGAAAAGAGGCTGGTGTTAGGGAGCAGGTTTAGAGATGAGGATAGTAATTCAAGTGGGTGGCAGGGAGAACTTGGAGCAGGGCAATGCTGGCAGTGGAAAAGGAGGGAAAGGGTCACATCTAAGGTAAGTCTGAATATTCACTCCATGCCCCTTCATCAAATGATGAAATGACAATAGATTGAAGTCTTGCCTGTAAGGTTTTAACAGATCCTTTAAAAATGGTAAAATATGCCTAATTTGGCCAGTCATACTAAAGAGGCTTACTCTGGGAAGAAACCAGTCACATAAGGAAGTTAAACATATAAAGCAGGGGTCCCCAACCCCTGGGCCACTGACCTATACTGGTGGAACTGGTCTGCATAGCAGAAGGTGAGCGATGAGCGAGCATGAAGCTTCATCTGTATTCACAGCCACTCCCCATTGATCACATTACCACCTGAGTTCCACCTCCTGTCAGATCAGCTGTGGCATTAGATTCTCAAAGGAATGCAAACCTTATTGTGAACTACACATGAGAGGGATCAAGATGGCATGCTCCTTATGAGAATCTAACACCTGATGATCTGTCACTGTCTCCCATCACCCCTAGATGGAACCGTCTAGTTGCAGGAAAACAAGCTCGGGGCTCCCACTGATTTTGCATTATGGTGAGTTGTGTCATTATATGTTAGAATGTAGTAATAATAGCAATACGGTGCACAATAAATGTAATGTGCTTGAATCATTCCCAAACTATCCCCCATGACCCCAGTCCGTGGAAAAATTGTCTTCCACAAAATCAGTCCCTGATGCCAAAAAGTTTGAAAATCAGAATTTTCTCAATGATACACATCTTTAGAGTAAAAGAAGGAATTCATCAGAAAAGTTAGAGGCATTGCTAGTCTCTTCCATTCACTTCTGTTCCATTTTGAAAGAAGTAAGAGGAGAAAAAATGCATTTTCAGGGAGAAAAGTGTTCATAAGAGATCATTAATTTTTTTTTTTTTTTTGAGGAGTCTCGCTCTATTGCCCAGGCTGGAGTACGGTGGCACAATCTTGGCTCCCTGGAACCTCCACCACCCAGGTTCATGCTATTCTCCTACCTCAGCCTCCTAAGTAGCTGGGATTATAGGCGCCCACCTGCATGCCCAGCTAATTTTTGTATTTTTAGTAGAGACAGGGTTTCACCATGTTGGCCAGGCTGGTCTAGAACTCCTGACCTTGTGATCTGCCTGCCTCAGCCTCCCAAAATGCTGAGATTACAGGTGCAAGCCACCGTGCCCTGCCTTAAGAGATCACTAATATTTTATAGTTATGTCTGGCCAACTCAAGGAATGGAATGTTGATTATATTTTGCTGCTATAGCACAGAGCTATGAAGCAGTATTTACGTTCCATTAAAGCCTTAATCAATTAGATCATCAAAATGATTGCTGAAAAATTCCCCAAGCCAAGAGAATGTATAGATAGTAGAAAACCTTAATCCATGAAAAATATCAAATACTACATTTATAGAAAATTGAGATCAAATATTTATAATAGCAAGTAAGGTAGGGATGCTATTGTAATTTGAAAAAAATATTTAAAACTTTACAATTCATTGTCTAACTCTATGGGGGTAAGTCAGTCATGAAATTCGCTTGCTTGCAAGATCATTTGGTTCATACATCCATCAGTCTAACAACCCTGTATTAGTACTAGGTGTGGTACTGTGCTAAGTATTAGGGATACAAAGATGAAAACAAATTCATGGGCAAGCTCTAGGCAGTCACGTTCTTGCCTTCATAACTGCCTCCATGGTTGATTGGAATAGAGGTAGGCTCATGCTCAAGATCTAAAGACACAATCCATAGCCTCAGCCTGGCCTAAAGACATCTTGGTCTCTCTCTCTCTGTCTCTCTCTCTCTCTAAAAAAGACATTCTTAGAAAAAAAGAATGAGCTGGTTCAGTCTGGAAATTATGGAGAGAATAAGGTAGTTATTTTGTGAAATAGAATCTTCAAAGTCATGAAGAGAAGGGCAATGAGAGACCATGAGTCAGCAAAAGTGATGACTAAACAAAAATCCTTAGGTAAAAAATAACCAAAATATCACATTTCTTTCTTTCTTTCTTTCTTTTTTTTTGAGATGCAGGCTTGCTCTGTCACCCAGGCTGTAGTGCAGTGGTGCAATCTCGTCTCACTCCAACCTCCGCCTCCCGGGTTCAAGCAATTCTCCTGCTTCAACCTCCTGAGTAGCTGGAATTACAGGAGCGCACCACCATACCTGCTTAATTTTGGTATTTTTAGTAGAGACGGGGTTTCACCATGTTAGTCAGGCTGGTCTCGAACTTCTGACCTCGTGATCTGCCCACCTTGGCCTCCCAAAGTGCTGGGATTACAGGTGTGAGCCACCGTGCCTGGCAAAATATCACATTTCATCAAATCTAAGATGTCAGTTGTATGATGCATTTTATGGACTACAGTGAAATTTTTTTTTAATGCTGCTAATTAATCTGTGACACAATGCTTCCTTATCACTTACAGTTTTATATTAAAACGTTAAAATGGCTTTTTAATGCTGATTTATGCACAGATTTTGTCACATATCATTCTTGTGCACACCTGAAAAGAAAAATGTAAGCAAAATAAATTTATGAGAGTCCCTGAAACTACTTCACATTCAGAGTCTGATTCTTCGGAATTACTTTCTAACTCAGACATCAATGCTTGTGTTTTTCTATACAAGATAATCCTACGGCCATCAAGAGCTCTGGGCAGCATTTCTTAAAAGCTGTAGCAGTTCTTAAAAGAGTGCTGCATCATTGTTCTCTGGATTTTTTCCAAAACCTATTCTGTGTTTTGATAATGGCATGTTCTTGATCTTATCAAAAAGTGTCAATAAAAGGTTTTCAGACAGCAGCCAGGACTCATAGTCCTGCCTGAAATGGTCCTTAAATAGTTTCCTGAGTCAAACATGGAGAGGCTGCAGTTGTTCGGTCAGGCAGCCAGGAATAACAACCACATTTGCACATGGGTAGGCAGTAACAACTACCTCACAACTTGACTCCTGTCTGCCAGACAGCAATTGTGAAATGCAACCCGACTTCAGAGGTATTAAAATGTGAACGAAAATGTGCATTTGGGAATTGATGGAATACAGTAGCTAACATGTTCTCCTTCAATAATCTTATGCTTTTCCTATCTCACCTTTGGACAGATGACACACAAAGTGGTTTAGTAGTTTGCCCAAGATTATAGAACCGGCATGTGGGAAAACATGGACTTGAAACCAGGTATATAGAGTAGAGGGTAAGGAAGTTATTTGGTAGAAAGAAGAGAAGTAGAGAGAAAAGGATAGCTGAACTGCTCTGACAATAACAGGACATTCCATTGAAGATCCGCCCCCCGCCCCCCCCCCCCCCCCAGCCTATTGCTGAGGTCTCTCAAGCTCTTTGATGCTTCAGGTGGTGCAGTCATATGGTTTCTTTTTGTTGATTCTCATGAAATTCCTATCTCTCTTTTATCATCTTTGATGGCCTGATTCAGTTTCTACTTTTTAATAAGCAATAAGCCTGATAAATATAAGCATCAAAGTCTGTCTGGGAGAACCGGGAATATTGCACAGAGAAGGGCACACTGAGCTTAGGTTTGGTGGACGGCAGACAACCTTGGTAGTGGGTGGGGCTAGAGGGAGGACATTCTAAAACCTAATTGAATGTGCAAAGGGATAGAGGCAGAAGAGTCATAACACATGATATGGTTTGGCTGTGTCTCCACCCACATCTCATCTTGAATTGTAGTTCCCATAATCCCCACGTGTTTTGGGAGGGACTTGGTGGGAGGTAATTGAATCATAGGAGAGGTTACCCCCATGCTGTTCTTGTGACAGTCAGTGAGTTCTCGCGAGATCTGAGGTTTGTTTTTTTGTTTTGTTTTGTTTTGAGACGGAGTCTTGCTCTCTCGCCGAGGCTGGAGTGTAGTGGCGTGATCTCGGCTCACTGCCAACTGTTGCCTCCCAGGTTTGAGCGATTCTCCTGCCTCAGCCTCCTGAGTAGCTGGGTTGACAGGTGCCCACCAACATGCCCAGCTAATTTTTGTATTTCTAGTAGAGACAGGGTTTCACTATGTTGCCCAGGCTGGGCTTGAACTCCTGACCTGTGATCCGCCTGCCTCGGCATCCCAAAGTACTGGGATTACAGGCATGAGCCACTGCACCCGGCCCGATCTGATGGTTTTATAAGGGGCTTTTCCCACTTTGCTCAGCCCTTCTCCTTCCAGCCACCATGTGAAAAAGGACATGTTTGCTTTGTTTTTAAGTTTCCTGAGGCTTCCTCCTTAGCTGTGCTGAACTGTGAGTCAATTTAACTGCTTTCCTTTATAAATTACCCAGTCTCAGGTATGTCTTTATTAGTAGCATGAGAACAGACTAATACAGAATATATAGAATTCAGAGAGTAAGAAGGTAGGAGTGAAAAACGGAAGGCTAGATAGGGAAGCAGGGATCAGATCATGTGCCATGTAAAGAAGGTGTTCAGTATTCTGTAGATTGGTTTTCAAGCTTGCTTTAGCAGTGACCTATTTCCCCCTGCCCTCAAAATGTGGTATTTGAAAACCTAGACTATAAAAGAGATAAGATGGAACTGCACTGAAGGAAGCAAGGATAGGTCAGTTGGGGAACTGCACACAATACACCTTTAAATCCATTTCTAGAACTAAAATGCATGCCTGGTTGGACACAGTGGCTCACGCCTGTAATCCCACCAACTTTGGGAGGCCGAGGCGGGTGGATCACTTGATGTCAGGAGTTCGAGACCAACCTGGCCAACATGGTGAAACCTCATCTCTACTAATAATACAAAAACAAGCTGAGCATGGTGGTACATGCCTGTAATCCCAGCTGCTCGGGAGGCTGAGGCAGAAGAATTGCTTGAATCCAGGAAGCAGAGGTTACAGTGAGCTGAGATTGCACCATTGCACTCCAGCCTGGGAGACAAGAGCGAGACTCCATCTCAAAATAAATAAATAAATATAAATAAATAAAGAAAAAATGCATGCCCTAGGAGTAATAGGAGAAAGATCACCTTGGCAATAGGAAAGAGGATGAAGGGGCAAAGGTGATCATTGTTTTCTGTTGCTTGGAAGCCACTGCAGTTATCTGGGTGAGAAAACTGAGAAATAAGAAATGCCATGTCTTAGTCATGGTTAGATTACAAGGTAAGTCTAGGTGAAGAGGGATTTTTTTTTTTGAGATGGAGTCTCGCTCTGTTGCCCAGGCTGGAATGCAATGGCACGATCACAGCTCACTGCAACCTCCACCTCCCAGGTTCAAGCCATCCTGCTGCCTCTCCCTGCTGAGTAGCTGGGGCTACAGGCATGTGCCACCATGCCCAGTTAATTTTGTATTTTTAGTAGAGACGGAGTTTAGCCATGTTGGCCAGGCTGGTCTCAAACTCCTGGCCTCAAGTGATCTGCCTGCCTCAGCCTCCCAAAGTGCTGGGATTACAGGCATGAGTCACCGTGCCTGTCCTGGGATTCTTATAAATATATAGTAGACAACCACACAAATATCTAAGGCTAGAAAATGAACTACAACGAGTTACACATAAAGTGGAACTCGGAAGACACAAAGTGGTGGTAGATGTCTTTTTTTTCTGTGTATGTTTTCTGATGTGTTTATAGAATGAGATGAAAATGGATCTTTAAAACATTACTGAAATAAATGCTCAAAATTCCACTATAAGAATATATCATGTTCACTTAAATATTCTAGTCCCAAATTTTATGAAGAAAAAACACAGATTTCTATGGTACTGGGTCTCACCTCTGATAATGGGACCGACTTTCACTGTCTTGCCAGGGCTCCCCCACTCCAAGTCCTGCTTGCTAAGCCACACGTAGTAGAAACAAGAATGTCTTTGAGATGGCAGATCTCTCACATCAAAGATCATGCACCTGGGGCTTTGGTTCTTCTGATTCTTCATGTACACCTGTTTCTTCTGCCTTGTGCATCATGTGGGATCTTCAGAGAATTTCACATGCAATCTTCTTGTGAGTGCAACTCACATTTCTGAAGATATCTTATTTCTATTCAGGGCTCATAACACACGTGTGTGTTAGTGGTTGAAATATTGCACTTAAGGCCTCAGATTTATCTTTGAATTTGACACTATTTTTGTGGGACTTAAGGCAGAAAACAATCAGAAAGTTTCGATTAGGACATATGAAGATAAAAATAAAGGAGATATTCCCCTTATTAAATCTCTTCACCTGGCTGGGCGCTGTGGCTCACACCTGTAACCCCAGCACTTTGAGAGGCCAATGAGGGCAGATCACTTGAGGTCAAGGGTTCAAGGCCAGCCTGGGCAGCATAGCAAGACTCTGTCTCTGCAAAAATTAGCTGCAGATATGCGCCTATAGTCTGAGCTACTCAGGAGACTGAGGTGGGAGCATTGCCTGAGCCCGGAAAGGTCAAGGTTACAGTGAGCCATGATTACACCACGGCACTCTAGTCTGGGCAACAGAGTGAAACCTTGTCTCCCACCCCATACACACAAAGCTCAAGTGTAAATATAGGTCAGTGTTGATAATCAGGCACAAAAAATTAGGAACTGTTTTAAAACTTTTTTCTGTGTGGCAATAAAATGCATAAGAAACCTGTTTTTTTTCTGACTAAAAGGTACACTGTATAAAGCTCCTTCTCTAGTGCCATGCTACTTACTAGTGTTGCCTTTAGGAAGACGTGACCAAAGAAACGAAATGTTCAGCATCTCCTGTAACATAGAACCTTCCTCCTTCCATCTTCAATTTCCCATATTGTCACCAGGAACAAAATCTTTAAGTATTTAGAGCCATTGCATTGGCCTTGAAATGTCTTATATCATATGATTTGTCAAGCAAGAAACATTTTCTGCCTCCAAGGGATTTATGCTGATTAATAAAAAAATTTTCCAAGTAAAATGTTTATTAAAAATAAAGAAAAAGCAAATATCAGGGAATGTTTTTAAATGGGCATGTGGCTTTACTTTTTAACATGCATTTGCATCTTATTCAAGCCTTACATTTAATTTTATACAGAAAACTTCATTAATACAGTGTAGATTTGCCTCCTTGCTACCTTAATTTTCTTTGCCTGTGGATATAAGTGAGCCTGTGTCTGTGCCTGGGTACACTTGGGGATTTGAGGTTTGCAGGTGAAGGCATTTTGGTCACAATCATTTAACCAGTCTCTTAAGAGATTCCAAATGTTCCCTCAGCTTCCTGTCTTCTTCTGAGCCTACTAAACTCTTCCAACCTCTGCCTGTTACCCAATTCCAAAGCTGCTTCCACATTTTCACGTATCTTTATAGCAATGCCCCACTTCTCAGTACCAATGTTCTGTGTTAGGCTGTTCTTGCATTGCTATAAAGATATACCTGAGACTGGTAATTTACTAATATAAAGAAAAGAAGTTCAGTCGGCTTATCGTTCTGCAGGCTTTACAGGCAGCAAGATGCTGGCATCTGTTCAGCTTCCAGGGAGGCCTCAGGAAGCTTGCAGTCATGACAGAAGGTGAAGGAAGAGCAGGCACATCATATGGCAAAGCAGGAGCGAGAGAGAGAGAGAGAGAGAGAGAGAGAGAGAGAGAGAGAGAGAGAGAGAGGAAGGAGGGAAATATAAATGCCACACACTTTGAAACAACCAGATCTCATATGAACTCAGAGTGAGAGCTCACTTATCATCAAGCATGCATGAGGGATCTGCCCCCATGATCCAATCACCTCCCACCAGACCCCAATGCCAGCACTAGGGATTATATTCCAACATGAGATTTGGTGGGGATACATATCCAAACTATATCAAGGGACATGGTTAATGATTGTGACGAGGCAATGGGTGTTGACTAGGACCATCCCAGGCAAACTGGGATCTATGGTCATTCTGTTCTGTCACACCACACTGTCTCCCTAAGTGATCTCAACACTCCTGTGGCTTCTTATCATCTTTATCATAATGACGATCGAATGCCTCCAGCCTGGATTTTACTTTTGAGCATCAGACCCTTATAAATAAGTGCTTATTTTGCTTAGATGTTTTATAGTCACCTGTAACTTAGTAACTCCAAAAGAGAACACATGATATCCTCTCTTCACATATACCCTAAAATCTCCCCTTCTAGTATTTTCTGTCTCTGTGTAAGACACTACTGTCTGCCCACTTGCTCAAATCCAAAGCCTGCTTGTTACTCCTCATACGCCATCAGTTACTGAGATGACAGTTTTACTTTCTGTATCCCTCACAAGCTCTCCAGTAACACCATCGCCACAAGTCATATCAATGCTTACCCAAACTAGTTTATACACTGCTGCTAGGTATGAACTTCCTGAAACACAAATCTGATCACATTTTTCCTTTAATGTAAAAACTCTTCAGTTGCTTCTCATTGTCTGCGGGATCCAAGTCCAACAGATCACTGTGATCTGGCCCCTGCCTCTCTCTCCAGCCACATCTCTGTGCTTTATGTTGCAGCCCCATTGGAGTTTTTCAGTTCCCTGAACGTTCCAAGGTTTTTCTAACCTCAGAAGCTTTGCATGATATGCCTCCCTCAATGATATGATTCTCAGATACTTTGTACTTCTTTGTGAAATCTTGCACAGTTGCAATGAATTATTTATTTAGAATAATTTGTTTGAAATCTGACTTTCCTTCTAGACTGTAAGGCTCCAGAATGCATCTGTTGTGTTCACCATTATACCCCAGTCCTCAGCATAGTGCCTGAGGCTCAATCCATGTATGTTGTGTAATTAAACAAAGGATCTCTCTAATTCCTGGACTGAGAGGGGAAATTTAAATTACTTCTGTTTTCTATAATGATCAAGTCAACAGACTAGTAACAAGAATTGTTGGTATACTTATATGCAAATACATTTTTACGTCTTTTTTGGGTGGGATCATTGTCCCATCAGCAAAATAAGGGGAGGAATATCTAATAGTTTCCCATTACACTTTATTTTCTCATTTGTATAAAGTTAAAAACATAAAAGTAGGAAGTGAGACAAACCACAATCTAATTTCCAGACTCTGGATTTTCACTAGCTAGAAGAATAAGATGTAACATGGTGATTTAGTAAGTCAGCTGTTTCCTTCCAGATTAGAGACAAATCACAAGAGTAAATGCTTAAGAAAATTTTGCAATCAAACATTGCTAATCCTGTTGATTTCTAACATTCAAGAAACCCAGAAAAAAATCTAACAGTGGAGTTCTTTGTGTTTCTTCTTTAATGAGTATTTGGCAAAAAACAATGAGGTGGGGGAAAACATTCTTGAAGGCACAGAATCCAGTGTCCCTTGCTTACAAAGCAACAGTCGGAACCTGAAGTGATTGAGCATCTGTTTTCAATCTTGGCTCAAAATGTCTTTTAATCCAGGATGTAATTAAATCTCTAGTATGTACGGAGATATCTGTTTCACATATATAATTCCCTAGATGTTTAATTATAAAGTAGTTGCAATCATTTGCACAAATCAGTTCATATTATGTTCTTTTGACATCAGTTTGCATGTTTGGGAAGGAGATAGACGTATGGGATTCTGAGGCAGTGCTGGGCTGTGGGAGGACTTGTCTAATACCTAGGAGTTAGTCCCATTTCCTTCTTTTTCATCTCCCAATAAGGCTGCTGTCTATCTTGCTGCTTCTTCTGGTACTAAGATAGGAAGTGGTAATTTTGTCAAATGTATGCATACTGTATTTGTAGTCACCCTAGCTAGGTCTGCGTTATAAGGGAATTTTCTTAAATTCCTTGTTAAAATATGAGAATTATTTTCCTCAAGCTAATAGTTATGCAGAAACAAACAATTACTTTAAAAATGAAAATTCCTTAACCCTGAGTAAGACAGGAAGTAATAGTAGATTATTTTCTCCATGTTACAATATCTATTTCATATAAATTCCTCCTGTGAACTATTGTCAAGTATCTTGGGTTATTTTCAGAAAAACAAAAATCTGAGATTGTTCTTTCTAATTTCATTTGCTCTAAACCCAAAGTGACACAAAGATATATATCCTCTATTACCACCCACATATTCCATAGTTATATCTTGGTATTCTATGTTGCGGAGGCCAAGGCCCTTGGCCCCTAACAGTTCACTAAAAATCACTGCCATGAGGTAAGTTGACTGAAAAGAGAAAAAGTGTACAAATTTAGTAACATGCATGAGAGCCTTCAGAATGAAGACCAAACTCCTTAATGAAGTACAGAAGCTTGTATACCCTCCTGAGGTTACAGAAAGAATGCTGGCTCAGAGCATGGCCAAAAACAGGTGTTAGTGGCAAGACAGGTTATGAAAGGGAGAAAGGAAAAGGCTTGGCTGGTGAAGATGGCCTTGTTATGTAGATGAAGCCTCATAGGTAGCAGCCTTCAGAGAACACAGAGGGTAAATGGTTTCTTTCAGACTTTTAAAGGTGTCAGACTCTTAGTTAATCCCTCCTACATGCAGGAAAGGCCTAGAAAGAAAAATCTGGCTGCATTAATGAAGATTCTCTACTAATGCAAATTTCCCCCCTGCAAAAGATAGCTTTGCAGGACCACTTCAGTCTGCTGGCCATGTGTCAGCCATTTCAAAAGATGTCAAATAAATCTATTTTAGGGTAAAATATTTTGATTTCCTTCAACACAAAGGTATAGAATCAAACAATATAACTGTGATTGTAGTAAAACTAACAAATAATAAAACTAAGAAATGGATATAATTTTGCTTGTGTTTGAAGTAGTAGCAAGAAAAAATTGAAATAGCAGCAAAAAATTATTTTGCAAAGACAGTATCATCTGCAAGTCTCATTATACATTCTGTACAAAATTATTTTATCTCAGTAAGCGATCTAAAATATCAAATAAGCAGAATTTTTATGAATACACATTTCTAATTTCTGGTGAAGTCTTGAAACTCCAGAGGAAATAAAACGGGGAATTTGTAAGAGGGCAATTCATGAGCCTTGGCAACAGATTGAATTTGTGATTCGCAAAAGAGAAAGGCAACATGAAAGTTTTGAGCTAATAGAAGGTAGAGACAGTGTTAACCTAAATTTTAAACAGGGCTTATTTGGCAGGACAATTTTTAAAATTATATTTTGCATACAGTGAGTCTGAAATTATATGGTGAATTCAATGAGAATGAAGGTCTCTCCAGCAAACACCAAAAACTTGGGAAAGTGGTAACATGTGATATTTTAGTCCTATGCACAGAGCAGATAGTTGGATAAATGAGCAGAATCCCTGAAGCAGAAAACAAAAGAACAGGAGAAGTTGAATGCAAATCTTTAGGATTAAGGGGCTGTTCATATATTCAGCAAAATATTGAGTGCCAAGCTTGTTCCAGAAATTGTACCAGGCACGGAGGATATATAGAAAATAAAAACTCAGTCCCTACTTTCATGTACTTTACTGGTCTACTGGAGATGTTGTACAACAAACCAGAGATTATAGCACAGTGTGAAAACATTGTTAGCAGTGTGCAAAGGGTCCTAACGGGGACACCAGCATCTGCAATAGGAATCACAGGGCTACGGGTTTGCAGGGAGAAAAAGGAGGATGAGGGGCAGGCTTTCCTGATTAAACAGAAGGGGCCAGAGAGTGACAATCTAGGAAAAACAAACATGTTCCAAGTCATGCAAATTTGAAAAACCTTGATAGATTTCAAGAACTCTAAGTAGCCCAGTACTGCTTATGAAAGGAAGTGTGAGATTTACTGCCAAGAATAAAAAAGCTTTTGAAGTGAAGACAAGTACTTATTTGCAGCAGAGAAAACTCAGCGGAGGTTAGCATCTTGTACAGGGCCTGGCACATTGTTAATGCTCAATAAATACAGAAGAGTGCACTGAAATTTGCAAAACACTCTTACATACATCATGTGGTATACAGAATAATGCTCCACCCCCAAAGATGTCCATTTCCTAACCCCTAGAACCTGTGAATATATTACGTTATATGGCAAGAAAGGATTAGAGTTGCAGATGGAATTACTGTTGTTAATCAGTTGACCATACAATAGGGAGATTATCTTAGGTTTTATAGTTGGAAGGGAGGATGCAGTATAATCAGAAACATCCTTAAAAATGGAACAGGGGGACAGCAGAAGAAGCCAGGGTGATGTAGTGTAGGAAAGACTCCACCAGCCTCTGCTGGCTTTGAAAGTACAAGTGGCCACAAGTCGAGGAATGAGGGAAGCCTCTAGAAGCTAGAGAAAGCAAGAAAATGGATTCCCATCTAGAACTGTCAGGAAGAACTACAGGATGCTGACACCTGGATTTTAGCCCAGTAAGATCCATTTTGGACTTCTAACCTCCATAAATGTAAAATATTAAAAGTGTTAAGCCACTAAATTTGTTTTAATTTGTTACAGTAGCAATTGAAAAGTAATATAATCATCTTGTTCTATAGATAAGAAAATAAAAATGAAAAGAGTTATCCAAATATGAAGATCAAAAGAAAACACACAAATCATCAATATTGTAAATAAAACAAGAGACAAATGGGATTTATTCCAGGTTTGCAAGACTGATTTAACATTTAAAAATCTATCAATATAATCTAGGCTAAAGCAGAAAAAAATCACAAAATGTATCAATCGAAGCAGAAAAAGCATTTGACAAAATCCAGCATCCATTTATGATAAAAAACAAACAAAAACAAAGACAAAAACACTCAGCGAGTTACAGATGAGAAAGTTGGTAAAGAACATCTATAAAAAACCTATAGTTTACATTGTAATTAATGGTGAAAATGGAACGCTTTCTCTCTAAGATTGAGAACAAAACAAGAATGTCCACTCTCACTGCTTTTATTCAACATAGTACTGAAAGTTCTAACCACTACAATAAGGTAAGAAAACATAAATGAAAGATTAGAAATGCAGATTAGAAAGAAAGAACTAAAACTTTCCTTATTTGAGGTGACATGATTCCCATATATGATTTTTAAGGGATCTACAAATAAATTCCTAGAGCTAACAAATAAGTTAATCAGAGGTGCAAGATAGGACACAAGATTAACACACCAAAATCAATTGCATTGTTATATCCTAACAGTAATGTGCAAAGCAAAATTTAAAACATAATACCACTTAAGATTACTCCAAAGAAATTAAAGGCTTGGGTATAAATGTAACAAATCATGTATACAATCTGTATGTTGAAAATTACAAAGTGCTGATGAAAGACGTCAAATAAGACCTAAATAATGGATAGAGACGCCGTATGTTTGGACTTAAAGACACAACAGAGTAAAGATGAAAATTCTCCTCAAATTGACCTATAGGTTTCATGTTATTCCTATCAAATTTCCAACAAGATGTTTTGGTAGATATAAACAAACTTATTTCAAAATATATATGAAAAGGTACAGATCCTAGAACAGATTAAATCTTTAAAAAGAATTATAAACTAAGAGGAATCACTCTAGTTGATATAAATGTCTACTACATAGCAATTGTAACCAAGACAGTGAGGCATTGGCAGAGGGACAGACACGTAGACCCCTGGGAAAGAACAGAGATCCCAGACATAAACCCACATAAATATACTCACCTTGATAAAGGTGCAAAAGCAATTCAGTGGAGGAAGAGTAACCTTTTAAACAAATGATGCTGAAGCCATTGGACATTCATAGGCAAAAAAAAAAAAGTGAAAAACAAAAAACCTAAACTTCTTCACACCTTATCCAAAAACCAGCTGAACATGGATCATGGACTTAAATGTAAAACAAGACTAAAAAAAAAAAAAACAGCAGAAAATCTTTAGGATCTACAGCTAGGTAAAGAATTATTAGACTTAACACCAAAAGCATGATTCAAAAGAGGATTTAATGATAATTAGATCTTATTAAAATTAAAAACTTATACTTTGTAAAAGTCCATAAGAGTGTAGACAAATTATAGAACGGGAGAAAGTATTTGCAAACCGTATATCTGACCAAACAAACAAAAAAACCTAGTATCTAGAATATATAAAGAACTCTCAAATCTCAACAGTAAAATACCAAACAATCCAATTAGAAAGTGAGCAAAAGACACGAACTGACATTTCACTAAAGAGGGAAAACAGATGGCAAATAAGCACATGAGAAAATGCTCAGCATCATTAGCCACTAGGGAAAGGCGAATTGAAACCACAGTGAGATCGCTACTACTCAAAGTAATGGCTAAAGTAAAAATAGTGACAACACTAAATGCAAGCAAAGATACAAAGAAACTGGGTTATTCATGTATTGCTGGTGAGAAAGTCAAATGGTACAGCCATTGGAAAACAGTTCAGCAGTTTTTCATAAAACCTAACCATGCAACTACTGCATGACCCAACAGTTACACTCTCTGGCATCTATCCCAGAGAAATGAACACTTGTGTTTACACAGAAATCTGTACAAGAGTGTTCAGAAAATCTTTATTTATAATAATCTAAAGCTGGAAACAATCCAGAGGTCCTTCAAAAGGCAAATGATTAAACAAACTGTGGCACATACTTACCATGGAATACTATATGGTGATGAAAAGGAATGAACTATTGATAACACAACTACTTCAGAAAGAAATTATGCCAAGAGAAAAGAGGAGGAGAGTCTGTATCAGGGTAAAAGGATGTTATAGTTCATGAGTCTCATGGTTTCTACAGATAAGGACACATACTCCCTGAAAGTCTACATGAGATAGCTTTAGGGGCATATAGACTAGAGCAGGATTTGAAACCCAGTTCTGGCATCCACTACCTGAGTGACCTTGGCAAGTAACTCATATCTCTAAGCCTTGGTGGCTTTGTTTATAAAATGAAAAGATTAATTATGCCATTTTTTATTCTCAGAATTAAATTAGGTATATGTGTAATTGAATTTATTTAACCCCTGAAATATATATTACAGGGGTTAAATAAATTCTTATTTCCCTCGTCAGCAAAAATAAAACTTTCTTACAGTTACTCAACTAATCAGTACCAAACCTGGGATGAGACCCAGTTCCTGAATCTCAGTACAGTGGTCTTTCTAGTCTTTTAAACCAGAATTTCTAAATTTTAGGCATAAAAGCAAAAAGTTATAATAGAAATGATCATACATAGAAAGTGTTCAAGTGTACTGCCTTGCTGATCCATGAGACACAATGACATAGTAACTTTTCCATATTCACTATGTTTATAATTTTAGGCATTATTTATCAAAATTAGAAGACTAAATTATTGACATATGTATTAGTGTATTCTCACACTGCTATAAAAACATACCTGAGACTGCGCAATTTATAAAGACAAGATCTTTAATTTGCTCACAGTTCTGCAGGCTGTACAGGCTTCTGCTTCTAGGGAGGCCTCAGGAAACTTACGATCATGGTGGAAGGTGAAGGGAAAGCCAGAACATCTTCCCATGGCTGGCCGGAGAGAGAGCGCGAAGGGGAAAGTGCTACACACTTTCAAACAACCAGATCTCCTAAGAACTCACTCACTATCACAAGAACAGCAAGGGGAAGTCTGCCCCCATGATCCAATCACCTCCCACCAGGACCCTCCTCCAACATTGAGAATTGTGATTCAACATGAGATTTGGGAGGTGACACAGACCCAAAACATAGCAACATACATGCTATTTCTTTTCTTTAAACTTAAACAGAACGGCTCCCTTTCTTTCTTCCTTCCTCCTCCCTCCCTTCCTCCTTCATCTCCCTCCCTCCCTTTCTCTCTCTCTCTCTCTCTCTCTCTCTCTCTTCCTTTTTTTCTTTCTTGAGACAGGGCCTCACTGTTGCCCAGGCTGGAGGGCAGTGATGTGAACATGGCTCACTGCAGCCTTGACCTCCTAGGCTCAAGCAGTCCTCCTGTCTTAGCCTCCTGAGTAGCTGGGATTATAGGCATGAGCTACTATGCCTGGCCTTTCAGCTTGTTAAATGCAGAGTGAGGGTCTTGTGTGACCAATAAAGTGACAGATGAAATAAACCTTTGCCCATTGGAATGAAATAGTTTATTCTATCCAAGGGTAGCAAAAAAGAAATTTGTTAATCGTTTCTAATTCCTTCTGCTCATTTGATTTAAAAACAATGGATGATTTTATATTCTCATTTCTTAACCTTAATCAACTATCTTTCACAGATCTTCATTTTGTAGTCAATTTAATACATTATTTAGTCATGTCACATTTACAAACACCTGTTATTTTACTTTTGCCAAAAGTTAAACATTCGTTTTACTTTTGCCAAAATTTAGAACAATTAAAATATACACTTAACTAAACTTAAACTAAATCACCTAAGTCTTCATGAGCGGTTTTGTTTCCATTTCTCAATAATGTGAAAGCACCTAAATTTGTTTGGCAATTACCTCCTTTTTATTATTTATTTATTTATTTATTTTGAGATGGAGTCTCGCTCTGTCACCCAGGCCATAGTGCAGTGGCATAACTCACTGCAATCTCTTCCTCGCAGGTTCAAGTGATTCTCCCGCCTCAGCCTCCTGAGTAGCTGAGACTACAGGCACACGCTACCATGCCTGGATAATTTTTTTGTATTTTTAGTAGAGACTGGGTTTCACCAGGTTGGCCAGGTTGGTCTCAAACCCCTGAGCTCAGGTGATCCACCTGCCTTGGCCTCCCAAATTGCTAGGATTACAGGCGTGAGCCACCACACCCAGCCTATTACCTCCTTTTAAATGTAGGTTTTAGTACTAGACAAATGTGCTCATTTATCCAAATCTCCTCTAGGAAAATTACAAGAGATCCATACTTATGACAATACTCAGCGTAAACTGAACTCTCAGCAAATTTTAGCTGAGAGTCACTATTATTCCTAAGAAGATTTGTTAGTATTACATTCATTTTCTCCAACATCCATAGGGCAGAGATAAGAATGTTTGAGATTCACACACCCCATTCCCAGAGATTACGGTGATGGTGGAGTCACAAGAATATGCATTTCTAGAACCAGGTCCAGAACTTGGACACAGGTAGTGCACAGTGCACTTCCTGAGACAGAGTACCAACCCTGTTCCAGAGCTGGCCTCCACCTACCTAGGCTGTGGGGCCTGGTATGCTCAACTGGGCATTGTCTTATCCATTTGTGTTGCTATAAAGGAATACCTAAGACTGGGTAATTTATAAAGAAAAGAGGTTTATTTGGCTCACAGGTCTATAGGCTGTACAGGAAGCGTGCCAGCATCTGCTTCTGGTGAGGCTTTGGAAAGCTTATGATCATGGTGGAAGGCAAAAGTGAAAGTCAATGCATCACATGTCAAGAGAGACAGCAAAAGAAGAGGAGGAGGTACCAGGCTCCTAAAACAACCAGCTCTTGTGTGAACTAATAGAGTGAGAATTTACCAATCACCAAGCAGGTAGCACTAGCACATTCAAGGGGCATCCATCCCTGTGATCCAACACTGCCCACTAGGCCCCACCTTCAACCCTTGCGATCACATTTCAACATAAGATTTGGAGGGGACAAATATCCAAACTATATCAGGCATCTTTATTACAGGACTCTCTTATTCTTAAGTTTCTAGCTACAAAGACTAAAAATACAGCTCATTTGACAGTGCCCAAATTCCACCCATATTTAATTTGAGTCTCATTCTATTGATTGACTACTATAGACCCTGGTGCTGGTCATCTGTTTTGTGTACACATGTATTTGTAGTAGTCTGCTGGGGTGGCCATAACAAAATTCCACAGAATGGGTGACTTAAACAACAAGAGTTTATTTTCTCACAGCTTGGGAGGCTGCAGTGTCCAAGATCAATGTTCTGGCAGGGTTCAGTTTGTGGTGAGGACTCTCTTCCCAACCACCTACTTGGTGCATCCTCACATGGCCTTTCCTCTCTGTGTGTACATGTGGGGAGAGAAACAGAGAGAGGGAGAAAGAGAGAGAGCTCTTTTCTTCCTGTTATAAAGTCATCGATCTTATCAGATTAGGGAGCCTTCCCCATATGATTTTATTTAGCCTTAATTACCTCCTAAAGGCCCTGTCCCCAAATACAGTCATATTGGGGATTAGGGCTTCAATATATGATTAATTTAGGGAGGATACAGTTTAGTCCATAGCAGTATTCATAAACAAACTGTGGGGGTGGATATCAACTTATTAAAAATGTACATGAATATGGGTATGTACAATAGACTGCACATAATGTTTACTAATATTCAAAATTATTTTAAGATGATTAATCTTCATTAAGAAGATTAAAGAGGCTCATACTTTACAGTTAAACTTCCAGTTATGTAATTATTACTAAGAAATACTGTATCTGAGCCATAGACTCTTATCATAGAAGAAATAAATTGCAAAATGATATGCTATGAAGAAGATGGCCTTTTCTGGAAAAAATATTGTTAATCTGTGCTTCAATCTAGCATCACATTGCAAATGTCAAAACTTTATAGTTTTTTTAGAAATTATTTTTTATACTTTTTGACTAGGTAATATTTTTATGTGTCAAAATTAAAATATTAAAAGGTATCAAAAATAGAACCTAATTCCTAATCCTCTCAAGAAGTAAAAAGTAACCACAGCCATTAGGTTCTTTTGTAGCCTTTCAAAATTTTTAATGTTCAGACAAGAAATTATTAACATATGCATTTTTCAATTTATTCCATCATTTTAATATAAATGGCAACATATTCTGCTTTTTTAACTTGTGTTTTTCACATAATATTATATTTTGGACATATTTTCATATCAGCTGATAAGTATCTTCACTTCTGTTTACAGCTGCACAGTATACTATACATAGATCATTATAGTTTATTTAACAGTCTCCTACTTATGGGCACTTAGGTTTTTTTCTAATCTTTTTCTATATCAAGCAATGCTTCAGTGAGTAAACTTGCTCATTGTTATATAAACATCTTCAGAATAAAATCCTGGAAGTGGATTGGCCAGGTTTATGTTGTTATTTTGCTATCTCTATTTCCAAATGCCCATTTTTATGCATTGTACAATTTTTCACAGCCATTAGAACTGTTAAAGACAGTTTATTTTTCCAAAGCCTGACCTACACAGTGCAGCTTCAAGTGTTTGAATGTGTGTCAGTCAGATAAGTAAAAAATGGTATTTCTGTGTGGTTTTAATTTACATTTGTCTTGTAGTAGTACAAGAACATATTTTGAGATTGTATTAATGATTATACATCTGTCCTTTTCTGTGAACGAATTGTTCAGCTATCAATTTGTTTTATTCCATTTATCAAAAACTCATTTTGAATGTCTTTATATTTGCTGTTGTTTTCTGTTTTCTAATTTATTATTTTCTACTTGTATTTTTATATCCCTTCCTTTTGCGTTTCTCAGTATCTCTTGTTGTTCTTAAGACAATTCATATTCACTTTTTTTGTGCTTAATAATATAAGCATTTAAGGATAAGATGTTTCCCTCTAAAAATGGTTTTAGCTGTGTCCCATATGTTGTGATATGCAGTCTTTCCAATCTTTGTATTTTCTATATATTTTCTAATTTCAGTTTGTATTTTCTCTTTGAGCCAAGAGTTGCATGTTTTATTGTTTGTTTTCTGCTTTTAATTTTCTTGTGATAGACGCTTTTATTGTTGTTAATTAATGGGTTGTTTTCACCAAAATCAGAGAATTTTGTCTATATTCTTTAAACTTTTAGGAATTTATTGAGGTTTCCTTTGTGGGTTAATATAAGATTACAGTTCAGAGCACTTAAAAAGAAGATATGTTCTCTATTCTTAGGAGAGAAAGCTTTATATAGTACAGCTCTATCTACTTACTCATTACATTATTTATGTCTTCTGTACCTTTTCTCATTTGAATTCTTGATCTCTTATGAACTGAAAGACAACAAATCTACCAGTAGCATCCTTCCATCAACTTTTTTGAACTTTTTATCATTCCTGCTTTATGAAAGGTGCAGGGATGTTATTTGGTATAGTGAAGCTGTGATGCTTACGGCTTCATTTTGAACTGTGTTCTGTGCTATTCCTCTTTGCCTCAAATCATGTTTTTGTCTTGAATTCCTTCCCCTCTAATGACTGCACTTGTGCTTACATTTTACTTGCATTTTCCTAACATGCCTTTCTTCATCCTTTATTTTCTACATTTTAAAATCATTTTCTTTCAGATACATGTCTTGCATATAGCATGAAATGAAATTTTGCTTTGTGGTTGCATTTTTTTGTTGTTACATAACAAGGTAGAGCTCAGAACCATATTTATTTATTATCTAATGGCTTATGTAGGCCAGGAGTCGGCTGTGCCTAGCTGGGTACTCTGCTTAGCGTCTCATGGGGCTGCCCTCAAGGTTGGTGGAGCTGGAGGCTTGATTGAGGAAGAACAGTCTCCAAGCTCACTTAGGTTATTGGCAGAATTTGTAGCCATGCTTATGGTACTGAGGGTTCCAGCTTTTTGCTGGCTGGAGCTGGAACCCACTCCCACTTCCAGAGGACAACAGTTCCTAGGGGCTGCCGAGTGCAGAGGCCACATGGGCTTTCCCAACATGGCTGCTGAATTCATCAAACCAGTAAGAAATGTCTATAGAGGGAGCTGGCTAGCAGGATGGCGTCTTATGTAACACATGAATAAGAGAGTTACATCCCACTATCTTTGCCATATTCTACTGGTTAGAAGCAAATTATATTCCGTTTCCCCCAAAGCAGCAGGCACTATACAAAGGCATGTATTCAGAAGGCAGAGGTCATCAACACAGTGATCAAATCAGAATCTCTTTTTCTTTCATTTGTGAGTTTAGCCTATTTATGTCTGGGCATTGTTCTGAAATATTACTTTGCGTTTTTTGTTTTCATTGTGTTTGTGTGTGTGTGTGTGTGTGTGTGTGTGTGTGTGTGGCATTTTTTTAGAGACAGGGTCTTGCTATGTTGCCCAGGCTGGCCTTGAAACCTGGTTCAAGAGATCCTCCCAACTCAGTTTATAGTGTTTTTGGAAGTCTTCCATTATGTAAATTTTTTTTTTTTTTGCATGTTGTTCTAGTATTTAGGAAGGTTCTTATTTTTGTTCTGTCTTGATTTTCATAATTATTACCTCATTTACTAACCTTAGTCATTTATTCTTTAGACAACATCTACTAGTGCCCTACTATAAGCAAGGATAAAACATGTATATTTCCTCTCAGTTTTCCAGGCTAGTTGCTGCTTCTCTGCTGCTCTAGAGATAGACTTTTTTCTGCACATGTGGCTTTTTGCATAGACCTATCTCTTCTGCACCATCCCAGATTCAAGGAGACTCCTGCTATAAATGCAGCTCATCATAATCACTGCACCTCCTATGGAAAACATTTATATCAGTTTGCATAGGCTGGGCTACGTTGTGCTAACAAATGTCCTCCAAATCTTAATGACTTATAAAAAGGTTTATTTCTCACTCATTTCACTGCCACTGAAGGTGGCCTGAGGGTCGACTGTACTGTGTAATGTAGCTTCTTTATTCAAATACCCCTCTCGGGGACACTGCTAGTCTCTGGCAGAGAAGAAAGAGAGGGGGTAGAATCATATGCTGGCTCTTTAAGCCTTCTGCTTAAAAGTGGTACCTGTCACTTCACTCACATTTCATTAGACAAAGCAAGTTTCATGGTCATGCCTGAGGCCAGTGGGGTGGGAAAGATCAACCTTTAGCCAGGATATTCCTGTCCATGGAGGGC
Source organism: Cheracebus regulus (assembly GCA_963574635.1). Classification (NCBI taxonomy): domain Eukaryota; kingdom Metazoa; phylum Chordata; class Mammalia; order Primates; family Pitheciidae; genus Cheracebus; species Cheracebus regulus. The sequence continues at coordinate 59,063 of CAUYQU010067023.1, read as the reverse complement.
CAGAAGGACCAGGATGACAGGAAAGAGACTAGTGGGGTGGATCAGTCAAAATGTTGAACAAATAATATAACCTGTAACACAGGGGCAAAGCTTTCACCCCTCAGGATGCGCCTCTCGCCTTGAGTACGTGTATTTTTGCTGGCACTAACTTAGATCTTCTACCCTCGACCCTCTTACCCAATAAAGTTTCTCTCTCTATTTTCCCTTCTTCCTCCTACCAACAGCTGCATTTGGTGGCCTTTTACATATTTTAGAGTCTGGAGAATACACCTGTTTCCTAGTTTCACCAAAAATGGGGTATACTCTTTTTTTTCTTTTTTTTTTCATTTTCCTTGTTGCCTTTGGATGATTTCCAAGAGTAAAGTGGGAATGCTGATGAATTCAGCTACATTCTTACACAAATCTCCATTCCTTCTAGAGCTGTGTTTCTTTGGCATGGCAGGCTACAGTGGAATACGAAAGCCCACAAACTGTAACTTGACCAGTGGATTAAATATATGAAAAAAATTAAAAATAACTAATGAGTACTAGGCTTAATACCTGGGTGATGAAATAATCTGTACAACAAACTCCCATGACATAAGTTTACCTACATAACAAATCTGCACATGTACCCCTGAACTAACTTAAATTTTTAAAAAAGAAGAAAAAAAGAAAATTGTATAATTTTATATTTTTGGAGTCAAGTTAGGCCTTTTCTTTTTAGGTGAGTAGGAACTGGTAACTACTCTCTCTTACATTTTCTTGTTTGGACAGTTGGAATATTTGCAATAGATCAATACCACGATTGTTCTGTGATTATAGCAAGACTACAACATAGCCAAGAAAAATGATCGCCAGCATAAAGTAACTTAGTTGTCCCTCTTTTTTCCACTTTTTGTCTGTGCTCCTAGTCTTCCCCTCCAGCTTTGGTGAGGAACTGATGCCACTGGGTTTGCATAGTTCACCTGGGCCATCCTAACACCTGTGTGCCTTTCATAACACCATCATCTCCACTCAGCCTTGACTGCCAATTGCTCTGGGCTATGAGTCAACCTTCTGGATGTTACCTCTCATGTTCGCTCATTCATTCAATTAACAAATATTTACCCTGTGCCTAATTTCTCCAGCAACTACCTTTCTCCCACTACAACCACACAGAGACAGGTATTCAAATACAATAAATTGTAATGTTGAATGGTCAGAAAGATGGCATGCTTTTATCTTCAGCTCATTCTCAAATAAAAGCTTTGGAGCCTGGTATAGCCATCAATGGATTCAGATTTCTTTCTCAGTTGTAATTGCTTTGAAACTATAAACTCAAGCAATACAAACAATCCTTAGGACATGAAAACACCCAATATTGTAATCAGTAAATCATAAATATGAATATTGTGCCATAGATCATGGCAAACAAGATGATTCTGTGCATCTGTCCTTCTTCCTGCTCCCACACCCCACCCTGAGGATGCTTTACTTTTGCCAAAACACTTTTCACTGAGTGAAGTTGCAGGCGCCAGACTTTTTAATATATTTCAAATATCCATCCTACTCTAAAATCTCAAATTGACTAATTTGAAAAAATAATCTGTCTCACTTAGGCAGGATTTTTGTTACGTAGGGACCGCAGAATGTATTGGTAAGGAAAATACTTTTTATGATAATTAGACAGTTCTGGGGTGGTGGAGGCAGATATGATGAACAAGAAACTAGAGCTATCTGGTACTAACAATAAAACAAAGTGTTGCACAGGGAAGATTTCATGAGGACATTTCAGGCTGCAGGGACCAGGCAGGCAGGTGGTGAACACAGGTGAAGGCGCCCAGGTATAAGAAATGCACAGCCCTCTGTCTACTTTCCCTTCTCCTTTTTTAGAGATATGGGTACTGAGACGTGTTCTACTCTAAGAAAAACAACCTGAGCATTTTGATAAGTGACAGTTCTGCAGCCTCAAGGTAAGTTACCTCATCTGGAACGATAGAGCCTACGGTGAATTTGAATCTGCCTTGGTCTCCATCTAAGAGAGGCAGCTCCCACTGGCTCCTGCTGAACACCATCATGTGGGAATGTGGGCCCAGTGCGGGCAGGAAAAAAGTGTAAATTAAGGATACTACTAAGAATGTTGCACAAGTATGCTTCTGTGGGCCCAGTCCCCTTTATGAGGATAGGGCAATTTATTGGCTCTGGCCCTTGGTTAGCAACCTGTGAAATTATCTTCCTGAAGATCACAGTAAGTACCTGGCTCTAATTCCCGACTTACAAGCATAATGTTTACAGTGGGGCAAAGGTGTGGTTTTATTTAAAAGACAAGAAAATTCTCTGTCATGTATTTTTTGGGTATCAGACAAAAGCAGTCAAAAGTTGCTCTGTGCTCCAAGTGCCCCTCGTTGGGCTGTGGGAAAACTCTCAGTTTAAATAGCAGCTCCCTGAACTTTCAGTCCTGGGCTGGAGGAACTGCTCCAAAAAAGTGGAAGGAAGGAGATTGGGTGGTCTCTCAGGGACAAGGGGTGTCCACCATGCTCTGGTCCAGGCTCCTGCCAGCTTTCTCTGAAGCCTTCGGGTTTACTTACTTCTTAGCACCTTTTGCTCCATTCTCTCTGCTTCCAGATGTCTTTCTTCGTTTTGACATTTTACAGGAAGTCTTGGGAGCTCCTCCTGAACAATGTCACTGAGGGAATTATACCTCTATGCAAAGGTTCCTCCTCTTTCTTTCCCTGAGGTTTACCAAAGACTGCTTTCTCTACATGATGCTGATAAAATAAGCCATCCTTTTGAGTCTATCCTGTCTGCTATTTGCAACCCTCTACTTTCATATCTTCTGGTTTCCATCACCCTGGGGAATTACATTCCTTAGCATTTCTGAAGGAAAAAAAAAAAAGCTGTCTTTTTGTTAGATTCTGCCTATCACTAACCCCACACTCAGAATGCACACAAATTCTTCCCAGCCCTGTTGTTCTTTTACTATGGCCTTTAATGGCCTATATGCAAAGTACACCCTTTATTTTTCCAGGGGCTGTCAGAGTACCCTAGTTCTCCTCCAACTTAATTTCATGTTGTGCTACAAAGTGGGCAATGCCAAGTTATCAGAGACTTTGTGACCCACAGCCCTATGGAAATTGTACTTTATATAGAGGAATTCCCTGCCTGTTGTAAACTAGCTCTCTACAGCTTCAGGAAACATGCAATTTACATGCCATATTAGAAATCTCCAGAGAAATGGAACCATAGGTTATTTATGTATTTATTTATTTATTATGAGAGATTGGCTCTCATGATAGTGGAGGCTAAGAAGTCCCATGATCTGCCATCTGTCTGCAAGATGGAGGCCCAGTGATGTAGTTCCAGTTCAAGGGCAGAAGAAAACAGATGTCCCAGCTCAGAGAGAGGGTGAATTTGCTCTTCCCCAACTCTTTCGCTCCATTTAGGGCTTCTTTTCTCAGTCTACTGATTCAAATGCTAATGTCTTCTGGAAATATCCTTACAAACGCACCTAGAAATAATGTTTCACCAGCTATCTGGGCATCCCTTAGTCCAATCAAGTTGACATATAAAACTGGCCACTACATGCACAATACTTATTTATTTAACTAGATCAAAAATTCCACTGAGGAAAGATGATAGCGTACACAGATTTTTTTATACTAGATCACTTAGCAGAACGCATGCATGATTCACAGCACTCCGTAGATTTTAGTTATGCTGCTTATTATAAAAGCAAGGGCTATGATTCTGATCATTCAAAACAGGATATTGTTGCAAAAAGTTAATGGAGTCTTTCCTAAATAGACACTTTCATTTAACTAAAATCTAACAGAGTGAAACCAATGTAGATTGCAAGATACCTAACTGTTCTTATTTCTATGTTCTGACTGATTCTGGTTGTGGCTGTTTGAATCTCTACAAATTAATAATTTATAAAAAATAAAACCTTCAAATTTGTCTTCTGGATAGCCTTCATTTGTCCTTTCTGGATAACTCTTTTTTGGATTCATACAATTTCCTGATTTTGTACAGGATGATTAAGATAACATGTGTTTGGCATTTGTTTACCATGAGTCATGTACCATGATCTTCCTGTCCAATTCAGTTTATTTTTTTTTAAGTAGAAAATGTTCAGACAGCTGGAACTTTTAAGTTCTATTTTTTTTCTTTCAGTCCAAGGAAACTCACACATTGAGGCAGTTTTTTAAAGCTTCTACAGATGATCCCACAGTAAGGAAAAAGCTGATAACTCATGCTACCTGGCCAGTGGCCAGATTTGGGCAATCTGTGTGGAATTGCTCTGGGAAATTAAATATCTACATGAAGAATGATCAACTTCATGGCAAAGATTCTTGTGGGGTCACCTTGTTATAGGAACTGTTGGTGCATGTCCCTTTATCAAGCCAAGTAGGAAGTATGTGAACTCTAAATGTTTTCATAGTCACAGTCTAACTAGCAGCCTACTCCACACTCTCCTGGAGGCTATTCTTCAGGAGTGGCCAGCCCTGGCAGAGGTAGATAAGGAAGTAGCTCTAACTTTTCAATAGAAAAAAAAAAAAGAATGTAGGAAGCCCCATACCATTATAGAAATTCAAAAGGCATCGATATATTAGAGACTCACTCCCAAAATGTCTGAGAAACTGAGCATAGACACAGACAGGTATAAATCACGGGCACCATTGGTGGTGTTTAGATAAGGGAAATGTTGGCAAGCGTGTGGTCAACAGTATTACTCAAATGGATGGCTCACCTGCCACCAACTCGGGAAAACAAGAAGAGTCATAACACTCATGTTTAGCCAGGCACGATGGCTGTTGCCTGTAATCCTGGCTACTTGAGAGGATGGGGGGGAGGACTGCTTGAGCCCAGGAGTTCAAGTCCAGTGAGACTCCATTTCTTAAAAAAACTAGTAAAATAAAAACATTCATATTTATATATTGAGGTTTCTTTTATCCCAGGAGTTCAAGTATTCACTAATATGATTTCAGTCATCTTTGCAATATTAAAGCTAACATCCCCTTTAGTCAACTTCAGCCATCTCACATTGCTTGTTTTTTTTTTTTTTTTGAGACAGAGTTTTGCTCTTGTTGCCCAGGTTGGAGTGCAGTGGTGTGATCTCAGCTCACTGCAACCTCCACCTTCTGGGTTCAAGTCATTCTCCTGCCTCAGCCTCCCGTGTAGCTAGGATTACAGGCATGCACTACCATGCCTGGCTAATTTTGTATTTTCAGTGGAGATGAGGTTTCTCCATGTTGGTCAGGCTGGTCTCGAACTCCTGACCTCAGGTGATCCGCCTGCCTTGGCCTCCCAACATGCTGGGATTACAGGTGTGAACCACGGTGCCTGGCCACATTGCTTGTTCTTAATAGGATTTTATTTTCATAATATCAGAGCTGCAGGCCTTCCATGTTTCAGCCACCTAAAGGAGGAAGGCAACTGACACTATGGGAGCATCTTCTAATGCAGGCCCCCATACTAGGCACGATGACTATTCTGGCAGCTTAGTAAGCTCCCTAGATTTGTGCAACCATGTTTTCTGCTCATAACCAAGAGGGCCCAGCAGCAGCTGCATTCTGGAGATTGTAGATGAAACGTGTTGTTTGTGGTAGGAAGGAGGGTTGTTGCCACTGTCTGGCAGGATCATGCTGTCGCAGTGTTCCACCTGCTTAGCAGGCTGGTCCGGCTGCAGCAGCTATTTGCAATTCTTCATGTCACTCATGACCTGCCACTACCTCAATTCACACTACACGGAACCTCGCTTTCCTGCTGTGGGACTTCTGGTTGCCATTGAACTGTGAGATTCTATGAGATCTCTTGGTGCCCATGCTCTTGCAAGAGCTCATGCGGCCAGCCCAGCATGCTGCAGACTGCAGAGAGGCAGGTGGGGAATGCTGATGACTTTTTGTGGCCTCCAGAAAGATTAGATCATGTGCCCTGAAGTACAGACAGCAGACACCTTGTGGGCAAACTTTAACCAATGAGAGCGGCAAATAATGTGTCCTCCCTTCCACCATCCAGACAAACTGTACTGAGAGCAGGAGAGCTACGGATGCTTGGGAAGTGGAACTGTGAGAACGAGCAGGCTTGGTTGTAGCTGGTAGCGAGCTGTCCTGATGATGCTCTCTGGCATGTCTGTCCCCTTCCTTCCCGGCCTCTCTGCCCTTTAACCCCCACAAGCTTCCCTGGATTGCACTTTCCCATAAAAATGTGAGTGCACAAGCCTTTGCCTTAAGCTCTGTTTCCAGTTATGTACAGTATCTCAAAAAAAAAAAATCCCCAAATAGTTCTAGGAAATAAGTGTTTATCATCTCCACTTAGGTGGATGATGAAAATGTAAGTATGGTGGTAGATAATGTAGCCAAGCTATTGAAAAGCTGAACCAGAATTCACCCAGATCTGACATGACTACAGAACTCAGAAAGCCGCAACAAGCCCCTACTAAACCCAGAGCTGGTGTGTGCTTTCTTTGAGTCCAAATTCTTCCACCTGGAAAATGGAATCATAAGAAGTATACTCCATACTCTATTTTAAAAGTAGCCTTTCGCATTTATTTTTTTCCCTCCATCACTACTGACATTGCTATTATTATATATTGCTCAAATAGATTATACGGGGCCACATAATCAAGTATTAGATGCACTGTTTCATGCAATCGCTATGTGCATAATAGAGGAAAATATACTGTATTGAATTTCCTACAGTTTAGAATATGAAATAAGTCTACCTCCAACCAAATGCATGCATTCGCCTGAAAATTAAAAAATATAAAGTACAAGACAAAGACTTTCCATGTTACATATGACAGAAACCTAACTCAAACCAACTTAAGCAAAAAGGAGAACTTTTTGGAACGGTAGCTTGTGGAATGAAAGGAAGATCTAGAGGAACCTGAAAGGTTAAGTCTCAGGAAAAGCCTCCAACGTTCCTTGGATGGGTCTAGTACTCATTCCTTGGCCAAATGTCTGTGGCCAGGGTATTGGGGTTCTGTAATTGACCCAACCTGGTTTTGGTGTTCACCTCTGTGGTCTGAGGGAAAGGTTAGGTGGGAAGAGGTGGCAGGTATATTTCTAGAACAAGTGGGGAAGGAACCATGTTGGACATCCACACACAAACACAACATTCCTACAACGCAGAGAAACACAACAGAAAACATGAAATAATTAAGGCCTGATTAAGTGCTAAACAGACCAAAATGTATAGGTATTCGCAGGGGGAAAAAAGGTAGTAAGAGGGAGAACTTTATAGACCAAATGAAATTTCACTTATTCACTTATTTTTTGAATGTTGTTCAATATTGGATATGTTAAATATTGAATATTGTTCAATATTTATTGAATATTATTCTGGGCCCTGGGACTATAGCACTGAAAAAAAACAGTAAAACAAAACAAAGCAAAACAAAAACAAGGCCGGCTATGGCGGCTCACACCTGTAATCCCAGCACTTTGGGAGGCCGAGGCGGGTAGATCCTGAGGTCAGGAGATTGAGACCATCCTGGCCAACATGGTGAAACCCTGTCTCTCCTAAAAATACCAAAATTAGCTGGGTGTGGTGGCACACACCTATAGTTCCAGCTACTTGGGAGGCTGAGGCAGGAGAATCCCTTGAACCTGGGAGGCGGAGGTTGCAGTGAGCTGAAATGTGCCACTGCCCTCCAGCCTGGCGACGGAGCAAGACTCCATCTCAAAAAACAGTAACAAAAACAAAAAAACAATTCCTGCTATCACGGAGCTTCTGTTCTATGGGGAGAGATAGACAATAAACAGGATGAATAAATGAAGTACAGCATTGGGTGCAGTGACTCATGCCTATAATCACTATACTTTTGGGGCCAAGGAGGATTTCTTGAGGCCAGGAGTTCAAGACAAGCCTGGGCAGCAAAGCAAGATCTCATCTCTACAAAAAAATTTTAAAAAGTAGCCAAGCATGGTGGTGCACATCTGTAGTCCCAGACACTTGGGAGGCTGAGGTAGGAGGATTACTTGAGCCCAGAAGTTTGAGGCTGCAGTGAGCTTTGATCACATCACTGCATTCCATCCTGGGTGACAGAGTGAGACCTCGTCTCTTAAAATAAATGAATGAGTAAGTGAAGTACAGGATATCATAATTAGATAACAAGAAGTGATGAGAAGGAGAAAACGCAGTTTAAGACAGTCTTAGGGCTGGGCGCAGTGGCTCACACCTGCAATCCCAGCACTTTGGGAGGCCGAGGTGGGTGGATCACGAGGTCAAGAGATCGAGGCCATTCTGGCCAATATGGTGAAACTCCGTCTCTACTAAAATACAAAAATTAGCTGGGCATGGTGGCGCACACCTCTAGTTCCAGCTACTCGGGAGGCTGAGGCAGGAGAATTGCTTGAACCCGGGAGGCGGAGGTTGCAGTGAGCCGAGATCACGCCATTGCACTCTAGCCTGGTGCCTAGTGACAGAGCGAGATTCTTTCTCAAAAAAAAAAAAAAAAGTCTTTGGAGTTCTTTTTTAAGGAATGAGAAAGGAAGAAGGAAAAATATGAGGGGAGAAGAGAGTCTAGCCTAATTTAAAAAAAAAAACAAGGAGCAGTGAGAAATATGTCATAGTAGGGGGCAACAGAGACACAGGCCACATTGCTGGGAGGAGTGGGGAATAGGCTGGGGCTGGTTTTCAGGAGGATTTGAAAAGTAGACAGAGGCGTTTGGATTTGGTTTGGAATGGAACACCTAGGCTTTAGAAATGCTCCAACAAGGGAGGGGCCGGATGAAAATGAGGGTGTGGGTAGGTCATCCGGGCGGTGGCAGGCAGGATGGGCTGGAGGGGATGCCAAGGGCTGCAAAGAGGCAGGAGGTAGGGGCGATGGCTGGGGCGAGGGCGGCAGGATCGAGCCTGACCACAGAAGGATGGGCAACGTTTGGTGGCTATGAGAGATAAAGGGGGACATGCCAGAAAGAGCTGGAACCAGGCACAATGTGCTGCCTCTAACCCTAACAAGCTTTGTGTCATGCAGTCTCTTGAGAACTCTTGAGTGCGTTTCAGCTGTCAAATGAACAGATGCATAGTTTCTAGGATACATTTAAAACTAATAATTTATCTGGCAGAGGCCAGGCGCAGTGGCTCACTCTTGTAATCCCAACACTTTGGGAGGCCGAGGCAGGTAGATCCCTTGAGGTCAGGAGTTCATGACCAGGCTGGCTAACGTGGTAAAACCTGTCTCTATTAAAAATATAACAATTCGCTGGGTGTGGTGGCAGGCACCTGTAATCCCAGCTACTCAGGAGGCTGAGGCAGGAGAATCACTTTAACCCGGGAGGTGGAGGTTATAGTGAGCCAAGATAGTGCCACTGGACTCCAGCCTGGGAGACAGAATGAGACCATGTCTCAAAATAATAATAATAATAATAATAATATATCTGGCAGGAGTAGGAGAGTCGAGCAAGGTAACCAGTTTAGAAGGTAGACAACAAGTTCAAAAATTCATTATTTCTGAACCTTATTTTTTAAATGAGTTTCTGGTATAATTTTGTAAGTGTATTTGTCACAGTATCCACTGAAATAAAATTAACCTATGCTGTTTTAAAGCTATTGAAGACATAATCTTCTTGAGTAGGGAATTGTCTTCAGAGTTTACTTCTTAATTTTTAGATTTTTTTTACCTTTATTATCTATTGCTGCATAACATGTTACTGCGAAATTAGCAACTTGAAACAATACACAGTTTCTCATGGACTCTCATAGCTGGGCCAATTAGAGTGTCACCAGGACTGGGGCTCATCAGAAGATGAGGGAACCAGGGAAGGATCCACTTTCAGGACAGTGTGATTGATGGTAAGGCTCAGTTTCTTGCAAGCTGTTGGCTGCCCTCGACTACTTACCACATGGTTCCCTCCAACATGGTTACTTTTTTCATCAAAGCCAAAAAGACAGTCTACTGGGAAGGCAAAAGTCACCGCCTTACAGAGTCTAACCACAGAAGTGACATCACAGTTCCTTTTCTATATTCTATTCACAGAAGCAAGCCAGTAGGGCAGCCCACTCACGAGGGAAGGGGACTGGATGAAGGTGTGAAGACCTGCAGGTGGGGATGGTTGGGGGCCACGTCAGGGGTTGCTTGGCCAGCCTTACTTGGAAACTCTGGCCGGCTGTGATCCTTGTTCTCACCTGTCTGCCACAGGTTCCTCTCGGGGCTTGTTACGGCTGTGCCCAGGGTGACCTCAGTCTTGATTAACCTCTCTTTAGTTACCCAGGTTATGTAGGTAAGTGTGTCTTATCAAAGTTGATGGATTACCTGGTGCACTGGCTCACACCTGTAATTCCAGCACTTTGGGAGGCTGAGGAGGGAGGATTGCTTGAGCCAGGGGGCTGAGGGTGCAGTGAGCTATAATGGCACCACTGCATTCCAGCCTGGGTGACAGCAAAGTGAGACCCTGTCTTGAAAAGCAAAAACAAACAAAAACCAAAAAACCTAATAGGTTTGAGATTATATTATTGAAGGTGAATATAACACAAAGGTTACTGCTTGGGGCAGGCCGGTATCAGGGACTCAAAGTCAAGCATCTGTCCAAGAAGAGTAATGGGGAATAATAGAAGGGGCCATGGAACACTTTACTGGACTCAGGGCTAGATTTCAAATCTTATAATCAGTGTAAATTCTAAATTATGACTCAAAAAAGAGAATGAGTTGAATTGAAAGAACTCAGCTGGACAGTTAGTACACTCAAATATTTTTAAAAATACAAATCTTTGTTTAAAAAAATCACAAACATATTTGCATAGTCCTTACAAGTTTACAAAATATTTTTACAAATATCATCTCCTATTAATTCTAACAATAGCTTGTGAGTTTTACTGCGTCTTATTTCTATGCCCGTTTCATATATAAGGAAACTGAAGTCGTGTGGTGGCTAACAGCGTGTCCAAAGACATATAAGTAGCAAATAGCCAAGACTGACCTCAAGACACAGACGAGTTCTACAATAGCACACTTCTTCACTAATAAGACCCCACAACATACCTTTCTTTTTTCATTCTTGGGGTCATAGCAGATCATTTAAGAAATAAGGAGTGCAAGAGAAGACCCTGGGAGCAAGAAGGCTGATGCACGAAGCTCTATCTTAGTAATCTCAATAACATCAATCCATCCCAGGGAGCCAGCTCCACATCACAGGCAGTCCTGCACTTTGGAGTGGCTTCCTGGTAAACTTCTGTCTTCTCTTAGTTCCTAAGATCCGCCAGAGTCTGCAGAGCCATTCAGAAAGGGAGACCCAAACTCGGATCAGGAAGCCTATGCGCCCCCTTCTTCCCTTTGGGAATTATCTGATCCTCTTCTTTGCTCTTGGAATGGGCCAGATGGCCTGAGGAGTTTGGGGACTCACATGTATGGCATCAAATTGGAACCCCGTGGTGGGCAGGGTGTTTTACTATGAAATCATGCCCGACTGATCAAGCAGAATGATATTGACACACTGATTTGGAGTGACTCTCACTCATGTCAGACACAGGAAGAGTTGAGGACTTTGGGCTACTGAGGGTCCTTGAGCTTGGGCCATGTGTGCAGACCTGAGCATTGGCTCTTGCTCATCCGTATTTCAACTGTGGAACTTCCTTTGATCCTGAAGGCAATGGAGATGGCAGCAGGCATCCTTAACCCTGCGCACTGCTGGTAACTAGGGCAGTCCCCACACCCTCCCACATGTTGGACGCTCCTCCAGGGGTGACAGCAGCTATCTCATCCAAGAGCTTTTATTCCCCTTGCAAAGTAAAGCCAACAGGTCTTGCTGATTGATCTTTTCTTTTGCCTCCAATTGATGTAACATTGTGCTCTTCTGGGTTGGTATTAAGCTGTGCCAGGGGAGGGACAGACATTACCTTGAGAATGAGACCCTTCTCTCTGCTCATGGCACTTCACTATCCTCCCCACTGGTGGGCGTGGGTAGAAGGCAGGGGTGTAGTCAGTATTGAAAGAGATCTCATTGTATAAATGCAGTGATTATGGTCTTACAGTTCAAGAAAATCAGGGTTGAAAGATGCATCATTCTATGAGACTGCTGTAAAATTTCCAATGGTAAATGTAACATGACCAGAAAACAAGTCATCATTCACAACTTCCCACATTTGCAGATACCATCAACCAGGCACAGTAACTTGGAGGGCATCATTGGAAGCCGGTATGCACACATGTCACGGGGGATGATGTGGCGTCGCAAGTAATAACCTCACTGGAATTAAATAAATGGCATTGGAAAGAAGCAAGAAGAGTTCTATTGTTTCATGATTAAGTCTGGCAGGGTCCTGGCATATTGTGAAAAATAGCATCATTGCTACCTTTTCTTGTGGGGGAAATGCGAAATTAGCTAGAAATGGGACTCTCGACCATAAAGAACAGGAAGAGCTATTTCCTGAAGAGGAAGACACAGTGCCTGGACACTAATAAGAATCGCCAGGTGTACCGGCTGGGAAACAAACCAGCCCCGCAGTACTTCTCTAACCATTCTTATAAATCTTTATGATGAATCACTCTATCTCATATGGCACCATGATTTTTGCAGTACATTTTAAAAGGTCACATTACTTATATAGACAGCGACCTGGCAAAAAATGTATGCCCAGACTCCTGCATGTCCTAGGTGTGGCCCTGACCCCCACCTAGATTAAAGCATCTGACTCAGTAATGTCACCAACACATGTTCCCTGAGCTCCCTGATCTCTGTTTTACAAACACAGTTAAATTAGAGCCCTTCTAGACCATTATGGCAAAACAATCAGAACTTCAGTTTAGAATCAGAAAAGTAAATGAAAACTCTTCCATAGAGGTGTTAGTGATCACCTTTGGGGAAGAGGGGAGGTTGCAGTGCCTGGGCAAGGCTGTGAGAGCTCCCAGTCATGTTCACTTTCTGACCTAGAAATAGTTACGTGGGTATATTCTCTTTGTGGTAACTTTTCAAGTTGTATACTTATGATCTGTGCACTTCTCTAGGTGCATTTTAGACTTCAATTAAAAGTTTACTACATCAAAATTGAAAAATAGCCCATAGACATAATTAGATTCTGGAGCAAAGTTATTTTACAATACAGAGTCCAGTGGTCTGGAGGACCGTCTGTGCCCTGGGTTTGCCTAAGGACTAATGTGGTGGATTTCAGGATAAGATAAGCTCTTCCTTTTAGCTCCCCCATAACAAGTCACCCTTGCAATTAGACTCAGTTCTGTCTCTGGGCATTTCCCCACCCTGCTTTATAAAACAGAAATTCTTGTAGAGGTTGTGTCCAGACAAGCACAATGGAGACTGACACACAGGGCTTGGAGAACTTCCCAGAGGTGGTTTAAGAGTGATTATATAACATGTTAAGTCTGTGTTCCTTTTTGAGGCATAACTGAACCTTTGCCAAAATAACTAATTGCCAGCCCTTTCCCACTGACCCAAATAAAAACATGGTCAATAAATTACAGTTCTGAGGCATACTCTAAAAAACAAACAAACAAACAAACAAAACTCCCACAAACCTGGCACTCAGAGGACATCCCAGCTTTCTGTGTGGGACGCCACACGCTCACTGAAGGGCATGATACTGAATTATGTCTTTTAAAGTCATACCACCTGTTGTGGGAGCTGTGGGAAGAAAAGAAATGAATGTAGTGAAAGAAAAGAAACCAAAACAGCAACAAAAGAATGACTTCCTTTTTGCCCACTGATTTTGGACAGAGGAAAAAAACAAGTCATTGTAATAAACTGACATGTTTCGGGGAAGCCATGAAAGTAGGCACGTGTCCATGTGCCCAGAGGCCTAATGAGAAGCAAGCAATTGACCTGAAAGAGATTGAGTTCCTTCCTTCCTTCCCTTGTCACTCCCCTTATTTCTGGTTTTTATAAAACTCTGGATTTATAGGGAAACTCAGAGTGTGCATGGGGCAGATGCATGGGTTCTGCCAGGTGCTGTTTCTCGAGGAACACGGGAGGCTGTTGTCTGTGGGAACGGCTGGCACTGGCATAGGCTCTGTGACGGTCAGAAGCTCTCCCCAAACCCTGGCCGGTGACCTCCCTTGGGTACCTTGAAACCAGCCCAGGCTGGAGTATTTATGCCAGGGAGATGGCAAGCACTACACAGCCTTGCTTTGCGGGTGGGAGTGAAGAGAGCCGCTCACTAAACATTAACTAGCACCCCACGGAGCTAGAGTCCAGGCAAAATCCGAAGCGACTGGAAGGGCGGTGTGTTAACTCATTCAGCTGCCTCCTCGCCCCAGAGCCAACGAATCCTTGGGCTCCAGCCTGGAAAGAAAGGGGAGGAGACAAGCCTGCTGTGATGATACTTTAAGGATGATACAGAAAAATGACAGGATAGGCAGCATGCCATAGGAAGAATAGTGGGAAGACCCAGGCTCATTTTATTGAGGCGTCCGTCCACAGATGCCTATGGAGCACTCAGTCTTTCCAGAAATATTCATGGAATACTTTCTGTGTGTAAAGTGGGCATTTGATGGTGAGTAAGGTGGCACAGGGTCTACCTTCCTGAGTTTACTTTCGGGGAGAAGAATAGTAAAAACAAGTAAGCAGATATCTACTTTTTTGTTTGTTTTGTTTTTGAGACGGAGTTTTGCTCTTGTCACCCAAGCTGGAGTGCAGTGTCATGATCTCAGCTCACAGCAACCTCCACCTCCCAGGTTCAAGTGAATTCTCCTGCCTCAGCCTCCCAAGTAGCTGAGATTACAGGCACCCACCACCATGCCCGGCTAATTTTTTGTATTTTTAGTAGAGATGGGGTTTCCCCATGTTGGGCAGGCTGGTCTCGAACTCCTGACCTCAGGTGATCCACCCACCTCCGCCTCCCAAAGTGCTGGGATTACAGGCGTGAGCCACCATGCCTGGCCAGCATATATACTTCTAAAACAAGATATTAAAAATTTTGAGATGGAAGTAAACAAGAGAATGAGATAGAAAAGGCTGGAAGGGACAGGAAATGTTGTAGGAACACTTAGGAATTTTGGCCAAAAGGCTGTGATATGAAGTCAGGGCATCAGTTCACTCGAGAGAGAAACTTTTTGTGTGTAACTCCCAGCCCTGTCACTTCCTGCCATGTGCTTGCCACGATGGGTTGTATGGATGAACTTAGATAGCACATGGCATTGGAGATGCCTGCCACATAGATCTAGGACATGCCATTCATGTCACCATCGCTGCAAATGCAGTGTGCACCCTGCGCAGGACACCTAGCGGCCCAGGACCGCATAAAGCGGATGTTAAATATAGTGGCAATCAGTGACACTATGTATGAAACTGTCTATCATGGCAGGAACTTGTCATGAGAAAACCCTTCTCAGGGTTATTGTAGCTGACAGCAAAGGTAGAGGATTGAATGTGATGTCCTTGAAGTGTCCCTCTCAGGATAATTTATAATTATTTTATTTTATTACTGTTATTACCCCTTCTACCATATTCCCTATTTCTAACTCGTTTTCCCTCCTTTCTTTCCTGTTAAAACCTTTCTGCCCTTGAGCAAAGCAAAAGCAAATTCTCACTTGTCTTCCCACTCAGTTCTATGTCAACCAAGACCCATCTGTTTCTGCCAGTAAGTTACTTCCTCGGGCCTGTGAGAAAACGTGGACTTTGAGTGTGGCTCCTTTGACAGAGCAATAGCACCACCTGCTACCATCTACTAGAAATGTCGTCTTGTGGAACAAAGAAATATACACGCCCTGTTCTTCTGTAATTAGGCTCTGACAGAAGAAGCTTTCAGGTGTGGTGCTTACAAGATCAGACTCACTCACTCACTCCTCACTCACTCCTCCCTGCTCAGTCGCTACACTCCTAGTGGGTATTGCTTGAGCTCCTACTAGGTCCTAAGGCTGCTCTAGGTACTAGGGACACAGCAGCACCATCAAGACCAAGACAGACAAGGTCTTTACCTTCATGGAGTTTAAATTTTCTAGATGGAGAAGACAGAGACTAAACAGTAAAATCGCACAATAATTTCAGATAAGGACAAATGTTTCAACAAATAAAATAAGACGAAGTGTTATAGGCCACTGCTTTATATAGGGTGGGTATACAAGGTCAAGTCTGAAGAAGCAGGTCTAGTGCTAGGAGAGAAACAGAATAAGACTGTGATCGTAAAAGTGCCAGAGAGATGGGATGAAGCAGATAGGGGACACAGCTTCAATTCTGTGGTGCAAGTAAAATTGGTGCACACTCAGAGATGTTTTGAGAACTATTTGGTAAGCTCAGTAAATGGACATGGTGTAGAACATCCTTGACATAAATAACTCCATCTGAGAAGAAAACTCTATCTTACACTTCATATGGCACTTTTTGCCAACAGGGACAAGATATTTTGCTTAACAAATAAAGACTACATCCAACCAGATAAGGACACAAACAAGCACATTCTTCCACTATCAGTCCTCAGCAGAGGACTCTGTGGCCATAAAAAGAGTAAGGCTTCAGCAGCTTAACACAACTGACTCGTTCCTACTATCAGTTGCCATAAGCACCTGGCATCTGCCTGCAAAGGCTCTGCCCACATCAAAGACTCTTCCTTGCAAGACTGAGGGACTGCCCAAGCCAAGCCAGGAGATTCTTCTTGGTTTTGTTGTTCTCCCTGCACTGGTTCACTTTTTTCTATCCCCTTTCTCTTGGTGTTAAATGTTACTTTGTGTGCTGTGGAATGTTTAATCTATAAAATTTATATATTGACCAACTATACTATTATATATGGTTTGCAGTATTGACTGACTTGTGGAGTGGCTTGAGCCTGTGTGCCCGCTATTCTGACTACTGAGTGAATGGGAGGTACTGAGAATTGCTTCCTTGGGAACTCCATGTAGATTATGGTTTCTGTGATTGAAGCAACATCAATAAAAGTCTGACCTTGTGGCAAGATACAAATATATGTGGACCTTGCGAGGCTCACAAGAGGCATAACTCTGAAACATGGGTCAGAATTCCTGTCTTTCTGCTTCGAATTGCTCAACAGCATACTGTTTTAGACATAAGAGGAGCTTAGTAAATGAGTATTTGCGTAGTTGCTGGCTTCAATTGCCTTGAATTAACCCAACAAGCAGAACAGACTGGGGGAAGAAAGTTATTTGTATACACAAGTTCACGAATGCTGAATCTATAAGGAGCATTATCCTTATATTCTCCTATCTCTCTGCATGCCTCTAACAAAAGACAGACCAGTCCAGACAGCCGAGCTGGACTATAGGGTAGTCAGGACACATGGAAGGAAATAAGGTAGCCCAAATATGGACATACTGTCTGAGAGCGACAGGGTACTGGTGATCAGCCATCTCTGGAAAGCACCCACCTGGAGACTGGAAGCATCAGGTCTAGATGACCCAGAGAATAACCAACTGCAACCCTGACAAGTACAGCATGAAATCAGCATCAGGCCTGGAGCCTGGTTTGGAACCCTTCTTTCTTCCTTCCCAATAGGAGTAGTCTTCAAAATGCAGTGAAAGTGGGTCTCACTTAGGAAGACTACTCAGTGCATCTTCAGGGGGGGACAGGTATGTGTGGACCCGCCAGGGCAGTTATTACTCTATTTGGCAAGTCTATGGCTCCAGTGAACACCACTATCCAATGAAATTCCCTTGCTCAGTTTCCTGGCTCATAAAACAGCCTTATGATGACATTTCTGGCTTCCTACGCAGCTTTCCCATGAAGACAGTGTACTGATTAGCCACTATGACCATATGGCCGCCCATGACATGTCTATTCTTACTAGAGAGCAATCATCACATTCTAGTTTATACATCAACCTTGTGTGACGTTTCTTAAAGGAAATCAGTTGGTTTGAATCTGATCAACTCTGAGGGCACTGATCAAGTTTTTTTTTTCCTTTTCCTTCTTTCTTTCTTTCTTTTTTTTTTTAGACAAGGTTTCACTCAGTCACCCAGGCAGGAATGCAGTGGCATGATCATTGCTCACTGCAGCCTCGAACTCCTGGGCTCAAGTTGATCCTCTCGCTTCAGCTTCCTGAGTACTACAGGTATGCACCATCATGCTGGGCTAAATTTTTATTTCATTTTTATAGAGATGAGATCTCACTATGTTGCCCAGGGTGTTCTCAAACTCCTGGACTCAAGCGATCTGCTTGCCTCGGCCTCCCAAAGTGCTGGGATTACAGGTGTGAGCCACTGCGCCCAGCTCTCAAATTTCTTTACATGAGTGCAACTGAAGATCATATATCGGCATCGTTTCTTTAAAAGACCATTCTGGGGTCAGCTGGCCTTACTCTGCAGCATTTCCAGTTTGGCTCTTTCTAATTTCACCACCCAGATTTGAAGTGGTAGTGATTGCCGTTGTAGTAATTGTAATCATTGTAGTAATTGTCTTTTCTCAAGTACAACAGCCAGATAGTCTCTGTATAATGGGGCTTGAGGATGATAATCTAACCTGAGTTCTAGGTGTCATCTATTTCAGAATGACAGTGTAAAAGTTTAAACATAATAGAGATTACTTACATCTCCAAGGACCCTAATTTAACAGTTCTGTTACATTACTATGACTTCCTTGAGCCTTGATGGTGGCCGGGATGCTTTAGGACAGCAATTCCCAAAGCCTGTTCCAGGATCTACCAGTTCCAGGCCGGGGACAATTCCCAAAGCCTGTTCCAGGGACTAACACTTGAGGAAACAAATAAATACAAATCTTCTGGAAGTTTCTGTTGAGATGAAGTTAAACCGAGTTTAGTCTTTGCTGTTGTTGTGGCTGGTTGGCTGGTTACTTTTAAGCACAGGACTCCTCCCAGCCTTACTTGAACCTTGATGACTGAGGTAGGTTGACTATCCAAAAGTGAGATGTGTTATGAAGCTTGTCTTAGTCTGTGTGTGTTGCTACAAAGGAATACCTGAGGCTGGGTAATTATAATGATAAAGAAAAGAGGTTTCTCAGTTCTGCAGGCTGTACAAGAAGCAGGATGCTACCATCTGCAACTGGAGAGGGGCCCATGTGTCAAAAGACCACATCCAAAGATCACATGTCCAAAGACCACAGAGGAAGTGAGAGAGACAGGTGTCAGGCTCTCATGGGACCTAATAAAGCGAGAACCCACTCATTACTAGAGGGGGCCAAGCCATTCATGAGAGATCTGCCCCCATGACCCAGACACCTCTCATTAGGCCCCACTTCCAGATTGGGGATCAAATTTCAACATTAGCTCTGGAGTGACAAATATCCAAACCATAGCAAAGCTTTTTCCCAAACAATTTGACCAGAAATCCTTTTCGTTGAGAAGTATTTCTCGGAACTTAATTCCCAAGGTTGACACTTTGTAAAATAAGACTATTTCAATCTTTTCCAAAGTCTCATGACATTTGAGTCTCATTTAAGGAGAGATGCAGTCAAGTTGGGGTTCAGCAAAGACTTCCAGACTGTCACGAAAGTGAGAGGGTTCACACGAGGGAAAGAAGGAAGAGTTATGTGGGGCTTTGTAAGTCATAAGGGAGTAGGATCAGAAATGAATCTCATGGTAGGGAGAGAACGGCAATGGCCGCTGCTCACCGTTCGGCTCCTTGCAGAGCTGCAGAGCACAGAGACACCACACACATGGAGCCCCCTGGGAACCGTGCCCTGGAGCCACGCAGCGCAGTCACCCTGCAGAATGGGCAAGAAGAGAGCTGAGAGAAACACTTGAGGAGGAACGTTAATTTAAATTTCTAGCAAAAAACACATAAAAGATCTCTTTATCTTTCATTAATTACCAAACCAAATAATCCCTAACAGAGATAGGGGGTACCCCCACAACCCCCAGCTCCTCCTCCACCCCCCAGGAGTTACTCCCATTGTGCAATCTGTCTGAGCTGCTTCTGGGCCTAACATGAGCTGAATGAAATAAAAAGCAGAACGTTCTGTTTAAAAAGTTATTGTCTAAAATGTCATATCTCCCTTTTATTAACAGAGAAGAGCTCATCGTGAAGTGTGTTTCAATTTCTATAAATACACAAAGAAAAGCAGGACACATTTCCCACAAGAAGCAACTCCAGCATTTGGCCACATCAATCAAAAGAGCAACTAAAGAGGAAAATGTAAAGAAAAACAAAAACCCTGTAACCCCAAAGGGAAGTTTCCATGTATACAAAATAAGCTGAACAACTTTTGACCTTTTTTGAAATCTGATTAGTGAAACTTTGTAGAATATTTAAAAACCAGCATATATGTTACTGAAGTCTGTCCCATGCAAATGTTTGCTTCTGTCACTTTTTTAATTAAAAAAAATGTAATCCTGGAGGAAGGTGCAGCTCAGCAATCTGCTCCTCCTAATTTTGAAACCATTAAAGTGCAAGTAAAGCTGTCCCCAGAGCCAGGACACTCCTTCCCTTGTTTACAGCTTGATAATTTAGAAACTTCCTCAGTTTCAGAGAAAAGCAATGATCTCAAGCTGAAGTTCTGCAGACTAACTTTCAGTCTAGTTAATTTTTATTTATTTGTTTGCTTGCTAGATAGTTATAAAAGTCTTGAAAAGGCTCGGCATGAAAACTGCCAATGCAGCCAAAAGACACCAGCTCTGAGCTCTTGTTTCAGGTTAATTACTGCCTAGAATCAGCCTGTAGCTGGTCCAGACAGCTGCACTCCCTTCCCAAGGCCTGATTCCTGAACGCATAAACTGTCTTATAAAGTCCCAGTGGACATTTGCATCAGGGTGTCCTAATCACTAGCAGAGTGTGAAATGTGTACACATACTCCAAAACCGAGAAGAAAAAATCCTACGAGAATAAAACCTAGGAGGATATAATACAGTTCTGCCCTTCTCCTCTTAGAGAGAACTCCTCAAAGCCAGAGGTTAGTACCGTGGCCGAGACAAATAAATGTTCCCTTTACCTCTGGCTACACCGATCTCGCTTGCTTTGAGCGTCATGCGTGTCCTACTACAACCAGGACGGGGAAAGCTCCGCGGAGCCAGGGGCACTTTCTGGTCGCTGTTTTCCGGACTTCCTTTAAGAAGTGCTCAGCCCACCCTGCAGGGAGGTACAAAGACCTTCTAGAAAAATACACTCAGCCCTGCCCTATCCCGGCCCCATACTGTACTAGGAGGGAAAAAGCATCTTTGACTCAACACAACCCAGGACAGCTGAATTTGCTTTTGACAAACACGTATGTGCTCCACAGCTATTTATTGAGTATCTGGAGTGTGTGAGACTCAGTACTGAGTGTTGAGGGAACTCAGGAAAATTCAAACTATGGCTCTTGTCCTAGTAAATGGGCTAGACAGATAAATACATGTAGAAATACTATATTTCCTTGATTCAGAGATGGGACTTATAGAAAGACATACTATCAAGTAATAACTTTTTGGGAAAAGCTAACCCTCAACAAGTGTATGCATGATTATGAGAAGGAAACTCAGCAATTTTTTTTTTTGAGATAGAGTCTTGTTCTTTCACCCATGCTGGAGTTTAATGGCGCGATCGTGGCTCACTGCAACCTCCGCCTCCTGGGTTCAAGCAATTCTCCTGCCTCAGCCTCCTGAGTAGCTGGAATTACAGGCATGTGCCACCACACCCAGCTAATTTTTGTATCTTTAGTAGAGATGGGGTTTCACCATGTTTGCCAGGCTGGTCTCAAACTCCGTACTTCAGGTGATCTGCCTGCCTTGGCCTCCCAACATGCTAGGATTACAGGCATAAGCCCGAGCCCGGCCAGAACCTCAGCAACTATGAGACAAAAAGTGATTTCTGAAATACTGGCACGTGAAGAGCAGTGGAGCCATGTTGCGATCACGGTGATGCCCTTCTGAAGTTGCCTGGTGCCCCTGCTCTCACTAGGAATGGGGCTACCTGCTTCTTAAATACTATGGCATTTCATTTGCATAACAATCCCGATGGTGTTGATATTATGATTCTCCTTTTTACAAATTAGGAAGCTGAGAGACAGAGAGCAACTTTCCCAAGATCAGAAAGCCCACAAGTTAGGGAGCCAGCCTGCGAGCCCGTGCATGAGAAACAAGAGCGAGCAGTGGGTAGAAGACAGGCTCTGGGGTCCGAATCCTGGCCTTTCTACTAGCAAGCCATGTGGCTTTAGGCAAAGTACATAATCTCTTTGTGCCTCAGTTTTTATATCTGTAAAATGGGAACTAAGAATAGCCCTTACCTAATAGGGCTGTTTTAATGTCTAAAAATGACAATATCCTTCCAAAGCTTAACTGGGTACCCCGTACATTGAAAATGCACATTAGTGTAAGCTAGTGCTGTGTTTTTATTCTGATGCAGGAAAATGCCTAATCAATTTTAAATACTTAATAGGCCATGTAGGGGGTAATGGTGATCAGCTTCACAGGTTCAGATTTTACTAGGAGTCTTGTTCCACTAAAAGTAAACCATGTAATAATCCTTGCCCGACATCATGATACTCTCGTCACCAAGAAGGCAGAGGAAACAAGGGAACTTCTATTCTTGACGTCATTCTGGTGAAAAAGAACCTGATGGCTATTGTGTAACTTCCAAGAACCTAGAGAAAAAACATGACTGTGTCATTCTGCATTAAATTGAGGAAAGGAATCCCAGGCTGAGCTGACCTGAACCGGACTTTGGAAAATAGGCTTCAGAAAGTTCAGAGATACGATAAGTATATCCCTTGCCCTTGACCAAGGATATGATTCACCAGAAAGGGAAATTCTGAAAGAACAAAAAAAACAAAAGAGTGTTAGATTGTACACTTAGAAATAATTCCTGTGAAAAAGAACAGATGACGGCAGCCACAGAAAAACCTCTCAAGTTGCTCAGATTTCAACAGGACATGTGTAAAAGGCAGAGGATGTGCGCTCAGGGAGGCCGTGCCCTGTGCTGGACGGAGGCGGGAGAGTAGGCCAATGAGCCCTCGTTAAAGACAAGGCCTGCGTCACACTTTGTAGACATCATTATCCTCTACAACCTGAAAAGGTAGATGTTATGAGCTTTGCGTTTCGGAGTAAGAAATCTGTACTGAGAGGGCAGGTGATTTGCTGAGAATCACACAAATCGTTGACGGTAGGGCTGGGATTAGAATTCAGAACAGTGCGGATGTGAAGTCCAAGCTCTTCTCCCTGGCTTTGTCGTCTTCCTCCTCAGCAGAATGACCTTCATCCTGAATGTCTGGAGCAGGGGCCAGGAGTGCTTTGGTGCCACATCGAGATTTCCATTCCTCTTACTTGGGTACGTGTCCTCTTCACATCCTGTCAACTTGCTAGGATGGGTTGAACAGACCAAGAAGGCCAAAAGTCAAGGTCTCCATGCGTGGCGTATAGGGCACCCTGTCCCAGGGCTGCAGGCTCGAAGCCGGGGCCTGGCCTCGGCTGCGTCCTGGAGAGCTTATTCTCACCACCATGGCCCCTGACCTGACTCTAATATCTTCACCCGAGAAAATGTCCTGTCTAATCCTGAGCTTATAGGCAGTGGCATTCTGAAGACTGTCGTGGAGTGACTGGATATGACACCGAGTAAACAATTCAGTGTATCCATCTTGATCAATGTCAGCAGACAGTTTCACACTCTAACTCTGCGAGTCACTACTCATTTTTGTATGAAGGTCAAGACTACCTCAGACAGTAAGATAAATTCTACTTTACCCAGGCTTGCCCATCCAATAAGTGTCTCTGTATTTATTTATTTATTTCTAGATACAGGGTTTCACTGTGTTGCCGAGGCTGGAGTACAGTGACACAATCATAGCTCACTGCAGCCTTGAACTTCTAGGCTCAAACAATTCTTGTGCCTCAACCTCTTGAGTATCTAGGACTACAGGCATGTGCCACCTTGCGGGGCAAACTTTTTTAAAATTTTGCAGCGATGAGGTCTCACTACGTTGTTCAGGCTGGTCCCCAACGCCTGGCCTCAAGTGATCCGCCCACCTCACCTCCCACAGTGCTAGCCTTATAGGTGTGAGCCCCTACACCTGGCCCATCTCATCCTTTATTGAACAGATATCTTTTATCTGTCTTCCTTCAAGCCTCCCTAATAATCTCTTTTGTAATCTTTGAAAACTTCTGGTTGTTCTATTTCCTCCAGTCTAACTAAAGCAACGGTCTGGTTTCTGGCTACGGTTGCTCAGAGAGGATCAAGAGTTACGAAGGCCAAACTATGGACAGTTGTGATGGTGTTCTAGGCATATCCACAGAGAAAGACAAGGTTCAAACGCTGGGCATGTGAGTAAAGGCAGAGATGTGTTACTTGAGATTTCCATAATTCTCTGCAATAAATCTCAAATTAGGTATGAAACCAGGAGATAAATCCATATCTTCAAGGATAGATGGAGTATAAATACCATTAACTCAGGTTTAAACTTGTCCAAAAATTCAAAATTGATCCTCTAAAAAGAAGTGAAGCATAGCTGCTGTAGAAGTCCAGCCAGGCAGATGGTGGCACAAGGACTCTGGAGCAGCTGACATGGGGCCTCAGCCATGGAGAGGGCTCAGTTCAGGGACAGGAAAGCCAGTTGTTGGGGAAACAGGGAGGAAGCAGGAATGAATGTCCCTTGGAAGAGAAGAAGAAACTCGGTTGTAGCAGAGAGCTAAGATACCTAGGTCGACGTGATGAAATTGATTTTAGCCACTAACCCATGTCCCATCTGTTTCTTCTTCTCGAAGACTGAGACATGACTGAACTTAGAGGTGACAGCCTCAGTCGGATGAGCCATTAAGCTTCATAAAAGCATAGCAGGTCATTACATCACAAATCTACCCTAGGTCAGGCTGAGATTTACTATCTATCATGCTCTGGGGGCAGTGTTTGTGTTTTATGTTTTACCTTCACCTAAGCTATCTCTTATTTTGTTTATGGTAGGTTTGTATTTTAAATGTATCAGCCTGGTTGATGGTACATTGTTATGGCAGCCCTAGTAAACTAACACAGTTGTCAGTTTTGTTTTTGATTTGGTTTGTTTGTTTTTGAGACGGAGTCTTGCTCTGTCACCAGGCTGGAGTGCAGTGGTGCAATCTCAGCTCACTGCAACCTCCATTTCCTGGGTTCAAGTGATTCTCCTGCCTCAGCCTCCTGAGTAGCTGGGACTACAGGCACACGCCACCACGCATGGCTAATTTTTTGTATTTTTGTAGAGACAGGGTTTCACCATGGCCAGGATGGTCTCGATCTCCTGACCTCATGACCTCATGATCTGCCTGCTTCGGCCTCCCAAAGTGTTGGGATTACAGGTGTGAGCCACCGTGCCCAGCCCTAGTGTGTGTTAATTGGTTTAATTATGATCCTTGATTCGTGACACATTGTCATCATTGGGTTGTGGGTGTCCAGCTTATATTCAGTTATTCATTTATTTTTAGTAATATAATAAACATCTGCAAGCCCATCTCCCCAAACAAAAGTCTGTATGGAAAATAAGTCAGAGCTAATGACACGTTCCCCCAGCAGCCTCACCCTACCCTCCCCACAAGCATCCTGGTTTTCCTCTGTTTTCTGTGTATGTAGATTATTGTAGTCCTAAACTGCATGTATTTTGAAACATTTTAGCTACTTTAAACTATATAAAAGCTATCGTGTGGTATATCACATTGCTAAGATTCACCCATCTCGCTTCATGTGGCTACAGTTCATTTGTTATGCTACTTTACCGTTTTGAAATAAAATTGTCATGACTGCTTTTTAGAAATATAGTCACATTCTCGTTCTTATCCCATTGTTTCTACTATTTTAGTATGAAGGCCTGGCGAAGACCCTGTTTCGGGAAGGAGGAGCTTCCCTGGCCCATGTGCTGTAGGGGCATCTTGGGCTCACAGCTGCAGGGCTGTTCCAGCCTCACTGCGACTCTCAGAGCTTCACCCACGACAGCCATGAGGACTTACTTCTTAAAATGAAGCATTTCCCTTTGGTCACCAACGAAGAGGATAGAAACGTAAGGTGACTCATGTTGCTCTGATTTCAAAGACTGAGTAAAGGGAAATGTTAATATGAGTCAGAATTTACCCAGTGGTGTTGAGTAAATAACCCTGAAATGGGCTTTCTCCCGGGGTTGAAGGACAGCAGCGTGGCCGTACCTTCCTGAAGGAAGCAGTGTGGCTTGGGAGGTGCGGGACAGCCCTGGCGGGCTCACAGCCTGGTAGACGCCAGCCACCCACCTCCTACTTTGTGACCTTGGGCCAGTCACTGAATGCAGTGGTGCAGAGAGACACTCCAGTTCTAACTCTAGGGTCAGAGACCACACCGCCTGCCTTCTCTGTTCACATAGAGCCATTTCTAGCTCTTCAAATGTTGAAGCAGGGCCTGTATGTTTCCTCATGACAGTAAACATTTTGGGAAACAGGTATTGGTGGCTGAATAGTGTCTGGCCACGATGTTGGATCCTCACACCCAGGGCTGTGTGGACAGACCCAGGCCAAAGCGCCCTCACAGCCGCCTCGCAGGCTCTGGAGAGGGACCTGCTGGGGCCAGTGGAAGGCAGCTGGCACTCCACGTCCTCTCTGTCCTCCGGCTTCTCTGTGAAGCACAGGTTTTTATTGTTTGTCCCCTTTGATGCTTTTCTTTTCTTTCTTTTTTTTTTGTAAGGAGCATTTTCAAAGGTGGAAAACTGAGAGAGTTGGAGATGCCAGGGGAGGGAACACTGGAGAAAGAAAGTCTAACCAGAGCAAACATTAAAATCAAATGACCCTTGTGCCATAAATGAGAGTGTTGGGGTAATGGCTTATTATGCGGCTGAGGTATTTGCAACATAGAATTTGCTGGGTTGGCAGATTAATCCCATTTACGCCGGGGAAAGTATTCCAAGACATTAAAGGATTTATCTGTTTACTAATCTGCTTCAGACTCCACAGACCTTGCTACAAACTAAAGCGGTTGGGGAAAGGAAGGGGTTAGAAAGAGGGGGGTTAGGAAAAGGAAGGCAGGGCTTCCGTTCCCATTTCTGCTGTCCGTTTTCTTAACTAAATGCCTAACAAGAACTTCGAAAACACAGTAGAATCCACTCCTTAAATGTAACATGTTACTTATAATATGGACAAAGTAGAGGTTTTTATTTTTATTTATTTGTTTTTTGAGAGGGAGTCTCACTCTGTTGCCAGGCTGGAGTGCAGTGGTGCTATCGTGGCTCACTGCAGCCTCCGCCTCCACCTCCCGGGTTCAAGCGATTCTCCTGCTTCAGCCTTCCAGGTAGCTGGGACTACAGGCACGCGCCACCACGACCAGCTAATTTTTGTATTTTTTAGTAGAGAGAGGGTTTCACCATGTTGGCCAGAATGGTCTTGATCTCCTGACCTCATGATCCACCCACCTCAGCCTCCCAAAGTGCTGAGATTACAGGCGTGAGCCTGTAATGTGTTTTTGTTTTTTTAACAATGTTAATGTGATCATTCTCTGTAAACACATAAGCAAGAATATATTTCT
The DNA here is from genome assembly GCA_963574635.1 of Cheracebus regulus. Taxonomy (NCBI): domain Eukaryota; kingdom Metazoa; phylum Chordata; class Mammalia; order Primates; family Pitheciidae; genus Cheracebus; species Cheracebus regulus. Next base: position 31,837 of record CAUYQU010067023.1, on the reverse strand, counting down.
TTTGCTACTTTAAATCTAGGATGTAAAGGATTTTTTTGAAAGAAGGAAAATGTGTGTAGGATTCTAACACGCTTTAATCTTCATTACTAGATTTATTGGGAGCAATCATCAACAATTATCTTAATTTGGAACAGTTCTCTTTTTTCCCATTTTTAAAATCCCTTCCCCCCAAATGCAAACAAACATTTGCCTTTACTGTTGCCTTTTTCCTCCTGGATGGACTACACAGTGGAATAGCCAAACATTCTCTTAATCTCTTTTTCAAAGACTCTAACCTTCTTCTGCGTAAAGCAGTCATTTTGTTTTGTTCCACGGCACCTTGACAATGCCGAGAAAACATAATCCTTTACTTACAATAGACTCTCAGATTTGCTGTTCCATTACTGGGTAGCCTAAGCATTTGTATTAAAGGACGGTTCAGCTTTTTTTCAGAGAGGCATTTCCTTCCTTACCTTCCTCACAGAAAGTTTTGCTTTATTTTTAGTAATATCCTGGCTTCTGGTATTGTATTTGTGCACATAATCCCTTCACAATAATGCTTAGCATTCTGGTGGCACCTCCCCTCCACGGAACTCAAAGGCCTGTACAAACGTTAATTAATTCTCACAGCACCCCCATGAGATGGGTGAGTATTCCCTTCCAATTGGTGTATTATTATCCCCATTTTGTGATTTTGCCAAAATTCTTTTGCCTTCTTCCCCAGTGTGCTTTTTAATGGAATTCATCTTTAGTCCACTGGGGCTGGCCAGTTAAGTCCATGGTAAAGAAACGAACTAGCAATAAACAGTAAACAAAAAAGAAGAATGTGAACTGTAATACAGGCACACCTCGGAGACACTGCCACTTCAGCTCGAGACCACAGCAATAAAGTGAGCATCATGATAGAGTTACATGAGTTTTTTTTTGGTTTGCCAGTGCACATATAAGTTACATTTCTGTTATACTGTAGTCTATTAAGTGTGCAATAGCATATGCCTAAAAAAAGTACATTTTTTTTTTTTTTTTGAGAGAGAGTCTTGCTCTTGTTGCTTGGGCTGGAGTGCAATGGTGTGATCTTGGCTCACTATAACCTCCGCCTCCCGGGTTCAAGTGATTCTCCCACCTCAGCCTCCTGAGTAGCTGGGATTACAGGCATGCACCACCACGCTTGGCTAATTTTTGTATTTTTAGTAGAGATGGGGTTTCGCCATGTTGGCCAGACTGGTCTCGAGCTCCTGATCTCAGGTGATCTGCCTGCCTTGGCCTCCCAAAGCACTGGGATTACATGTGTGACTCTTGGTGCCTGGCCAAAAAGTATATGACTTAATTCAAAAATATTTTATTGCTAAAAAATGCTAATGATCATCTGAGCCTTCAGCAAATCGTGATCTTTTTGCTGGTAGAGGTCTTGCCTCCATGTTTGATGGCTGACTGATCAGAATAGTGGTTGCTGAAGGTTGGGGTGTCTTTGGCTATTTCTTAACATAAGACAAAAATGATGTTTGCCACATAGATTGACTCTTCCTTTTGTGAAAGATGTCTCTGTAGGTTGAGATACTATTGGATGACATTTTACCCACAGCAGAACTTCTTTCAAAATTGGAGACAATCCTCTCAAAACCGGGTGCTGCTTTATCAACTAAGTTTATGGAGTATTCTAAATCTTCTGTTGCCATTTCAACAATGTTCACAGCATTTCCACCAGGAGTAGTTTTCATCTCAAGGAACTGCTTTCTTTGCTCATCCATAAGAAGCACCTCCTCATCTCTTAGAATTTTATCCTGAGATTGTAGCAATTCAATTCCATCTTCAAGCTCCACTTCTTATTCTAGTTGTCTGCTATTTCCACCTCATTTGCAGTTAATTCCTCCACTGAAGTTCTGAACCCCTCAAAGTAATCCAGGAGGGTTCAAATTACTTCTTCCAAACTCCCGTGAACGTTGCTATTTTGACCTTCGCCCCTGAATTATGGATGTTCTTAATGGCATCAAAAACCACGAATTTTTTCTAGAAGGTTCTTTCAATTTACTTTGCCTAGATCCATCAGAGGAATCACTGTCTGCGGCAGCTATAGCCTTACAAAATACATTTTATAAATCATAAAACTTGAAAGTCTAAGTTACTGTGCTCCATGAGCTGCAGAAGGGGTATTCTATTAGCAGGCATAACAACAACATTAGAAGATCTGGCAAGACGCCACATAGGAACAGCTCCGGTCGGCAGCTCCCAGCGAGACCAACCCAGAAGGCAGTAATTTCTGTATTTCCAACTGAGGTACCCAGTTCATCTCATTGGGACTGGTTAGACAGTGGGTGCAGCACATGGAGGGTGAGCAGAAGCACTGTGAGGCATCGCCTCGCCCAGGAAGCTCAAGGGGTCAGGGAAGCTGTGAGCGTAGCCAAGGGAAGCTGTGAGCGACTATAGACTGTGTCGTGAGGGACGGTGCTATCTGGCCCAGATACTACACTTTTCCTACGGTTTTTGCAACCCGCAGACCAGGAGATTTCCTCGGGTGCCTACACCACCAGGTCCCTGGGTTTCAAGCACAAAACTGGGAAGCCGCTTGGGCAGATACCCAGCTAGCTACAGGAGTTTTTTTGTTATACCCTAGTGGTGCCTGGAACACCAGCAAGTCAGTACCATTCACTCCCCTGGAAAGGGGCTGAAGCCAGGGAGCCAAGTGGTCTTGCTTAGCGGGTCCCCCCATCATTGACCACAGTAAGCTAAGATTCACTGGCTTGAAATTCTTGCTGCCAACACAGCAGTCTGAAGTTGATCTGGGATGCTTGAGCTTGGTGGCGGGGAGGGGTGTTCACCATTACTGAGGCTTGAGTAGGCGGTTTTTCCCTTGTAGTGTAAACAAAGCCTCTGGGAAGTTTGAACTGGGCAGAATCCACCGCAGCATTGCAAAGCCGCTGTAGCCAGACTGCCTCTCTAGATTCCTCTTCCCTGGGCAGGACACCTCCCAGGAGGCATTGACAGACACCTCATATCAGAGAGCTCTGGCTGGTATCTGGTGGCTGCATGTCTTTAATAGACCAATAACAAGTTCTGAAATTGAGGCATTATTTAATAGCCTACCAACCAAAAAAAGCCCAGGACCAGATGGATTCACAGCCAAATTCTACCCAGAGGTACAAAGAGGATCTGGTACCATTCCTTCTAAAACTATTCCAAATAGAAAAAGAGGGACTCCTCCCTAACTCATTTTATAAGGCCAGCATCATCCTGAAACCAAAACCTGGCAGTGACACACTAAAAAAAAAAAAGGAATTTCAGGCCGATATACCGATGACCATCGCTGCAAAAATTCTCAATAAAATACAGGCCAAACGAATCCAGCAGCACATCAAAAAGCTTATCCACCATGATAAAGTCAGCTTCATCCCTGGGATGCCAGGCTGGTTCAGTACATGCAAATCAATAAATGTAATCCATCACATAAACAGAACCAATGACAAAAACCACATGATTATCTCAATAGATATAGAAAAGGCCTTCGATAAAGTTCAACACTGAAGTTCAACAATTCATGCTAAAAACTCTCAATAAACTAGGTATTGATGAAACATATCTTAACATAATAAGAGCTATTTGTGAAAAACCCACAGCCAATATCATACTGAATGGGCAAAAGCTGGAAGCATTCCCTTTGAAAACTGGCACAAGACAAGGATGGCTTTTCTCACCACTTCTATTCAACATAGTATTGGTAGTTCTGGCTAGGGCAATCAGGCAGGAGAAAGAAATAACGAGTATTCAAATAGGAACAGAGGAATTAAAATTATCTCTGTTTGCAGATGACATGATTGTATATTTAGAAAACCCCATTGTCTCAGCCCAAAAACTCTTTAAGCCAATAATCAACTTTAACAAAGTCACAGGATACAAAATCAATGTGCAAAAATCACAAGCATTTCTATACACCGATAACAGACAAGCAGAGAGCCAAATCATCAATTAACCCCCATTCACAATTGCTACAAAGAGAATAAAATGCCTAGGAATACAACTTATAAGGGATTGAAGGACCTCTTCAAGGAGAACTACAAAACGTTGCTCAAGGAACTAAGAGAGGACACAAAGAAATGGAAAAACATTCCATGCTCATGGATAGGAAGAATCAATATCATGAAAATGGCCATACTGCCCAAAGTAATTTATAGATTCAATGCTATTACCATCAAGCTACCACTGACTTCCTTCACAGAATTAGAAGAAACTACTTTAAATTTCATATGAAACGAAAAAGGACTATATAGCCAAGACAATCCTAAGCAAAAAGAACAAAGCCGGAGGCATCATGCTACCTGACTTCAAACTATACTACAAGGCTACAGTAACCAAAACAGCATGGTAATGGTATCGGTATCAAAACAGAGATATAGACCAATGGAACAGAACAGAGCCCTCAAAAATAACACCACACATCTACAACCATCTGCTCTTTGACAAACCTGACAAAAACAAGCAATGGGGAAAGGATTCCCTATTTAATAAATAGTATTGAGAAAACTGGCTAGCTATATGCAGAGAACTGAAACTGGATCCCTTCCTTATACCTTATACAAAAAGTTAACTCAAGATGCATTAAAAATTTAAATGTAAGACCTAAAATCATAAAAACTCTATCAGAAAACCTAGGCAATACCATTCAGGACATAGGCATGGACAAAGACTTCATGACTAAAATGACAAAAGGAATTGCAACAAAAGCCAAAATTGACAAATGGGATCTAATTAAACTAAAGAGCTTCTGCACAGCAAAAGAGACTATTATCAGAGTGAACAGGCAACCTGCAGAATGGGAGAAAATTTTTGCAATCTTTTCATTTAACAAAGGGCTAATATCCAGAATTTGCAAGGAACTTAAACAAATTTACAAGAAAAAAAGCAAACAACCCCATCAAAAAGTGGGTCAACAATACGAACAGATGCTTCTCAAAAGAAGACATTTATACAGCCAACAAACATACGAAAAAAAGTTCATTATCACTGGTCATTAGAGAAATGCAAATGAAAACCACAATGAGATACCATCTCATGCCAGTTAGACTGGAGATCATTAAAAAGTCAGGAAACAACGGATGTTGGAGAGGATGTGGAGAAGTAGGAACACTTTTTTTTAATACTTTAAGTTCTGGGGTACATGTACAGAATGTGCAGGTTTGTTACATAGTTACACATGTGTCATGGTGGTTTGCTGCATCCATCCCCCATCATCTACATTAGGTATTTATCCTAATGCTATCCCTTCCCTAGCCCCCCACCCCATGACAGGCCCCAGTGTGTGATGTTCCCCTCCTTGTGTCCATGTATTCTCATTGTTCAACTCCCACCTATGAGTGAGAACATGTGGTGTTTGATTTTCTGTTCTTGTGTCAGTTTGCTGAGAATGATGGTTTCCAGCTTCATCCATGTCCCTGCAAAGGACATGAACTCATCCTTTTTTATGGCAGCATAGTATTCCATGGTATATATGTGCCACATTTTCTTTATCCAGTCTATCATTGATGGGCATTTGGGTTAGTTCCAAGTCTTTGCTATTGTAAACAGTGCCACAATAAACATATGTGTGCATATGTCCATACAGTAGAATGATTTATAATTCTTTGGGTATATACTCAGTAATGGGATTGCTGGGTCAAGTGGTATTTCTGGTTCTAGATCCTTGAGGAATCACCACACTGTCTTCCTCAAGGGTTGAACTAATTTACATTCCCACAAACAGTATAAAACACTTTTTACACTGTTGGGGGGAGTGTAAATTAGTTCAACCCTTGTGGAAGACAGAAATATTTTTCTGGAAATATGCAAAGAAAAAAGAATGTCATGTTTTCAAATTTGGCATAGAGGCCAAATAATTTTCCTTCACTTACAATGGAAATTGAGGATGAAATTTGGGACTGGTTTCAGGACAACTATTAAAAATGACATGAATTTGAGATGAATAGTAAGAATTTGATCAATGACAGGAAATTCTTTGTGCCCTAATTTCCTGACCACTGACTTCAGCGGGCCCTTAGTGCTGCCTGGCCACCTTCCTACGCATCTATGGGCCATTGACTCCCTCTTCTCAAACCTCCAAAGTCTCCTCTTTCATCTCTATACTCAGCTGAGAGCTCTGCTTCCTATTTCATTGAGAAAACAGTCCTATGTTTTCACCAAATGCTCTCCATCTGCCCCAATACCATCTACCCCGCCTTTCCCACTGTAACCATGGGAAATTTCTTTGTGCTCCTGTCTAGGACAAGCCCACCCAAGGCCATGGACCCTGTACTCTTTCCTGTCTCTGCCACTTACTGGGTCTAGATCTAGGGCTAGCATCCTTTGTCTTCATTATGCCAGGAAAGCTCTGGCATCTCAGTCTCATTAAACATAGGCCATTGTTGAGCCCAAGATTCAGACAACCAACCAAGTGAACTCAGGATCTTTCATCCGAATACCAAACTGACGACTGGCATCCTGGAGAGAGGGAAGAAATGCTTTCATAGCTAAAAGAATGCTATGAGATTCAAAATGGGAGAAGCACCATAGACAGTAGAACTCACTCCCTTACACTGGCTTTCTTATTGCAAACTGGACAAAGTCTAATGTTTGGCAATGTAGGAGGCACCATTTGGGGCTGGTGGGAAATAAAGAGGTATACTTATGGTGGAACCAGCTTATATAGCTTACTTCCAAGTCTAAATATTGTCCAGTATATTTTTGTTTCTGATTTATGTGTGAGTGCCCTCAGAAAAGATTTTGACCATGTACATTTTAAAAGCAAAATTTGAACAACTGATGAATGTGGGAAACCTTTTCTTTTATGTTCTGGGTACATGTGCAGAATGTGAAGGTTTGCTACATAGGTATGCATGTGCCATGGTGGTTTCCTTAACCCATCAATCTGTCATCTAGGTTTTAAGCCCAGCATGCATCAAAGTACTTCCTAAAATAAGAGGTATCTATACTATTACTATATTAAGATCATCGCCAGCAATAATTATGACAGCCATATAGTTCATGTGGCATGAAAGTATTTGGCAAGCCTTTTCAGAAGTCTAGAAAAGACCAAGTAACTATTTCCCCTAATTTTACTTTCAGCATGGTGTTCATTTATTTATTCCTTTAACAGATATTTATTATGTATGGTGTATCAGGTGGGATTCTGATGCTGAAATATACCAGCAAATAAAACAGACAAAAATCCCTGGCCACATGGAGCAGTGGGGCAAAATAAGCAACAGACAAACAAGTAAATAAGTAAATTAAAAAGTAGCCTAGTAGAGCCACTTGGCGCTATCCAAACTAAAACATATAATCCAGAATCTCTGATGAATGCACCTATATCAATGAATTCAGCGGATTCCAGCGTTGCATTAAATCCACCTGGTCTAATACCTTTACAATCCACACCCACAAACATTCTCTCCCAGGGTGGGCATCTGCGGGGAAAGGGAAAGCACAGTAAGGCTGGATTTGCAAAAGTTGGCTTCAATCATTGCTGTGGGAAGGGACTGCTACTATCAGGGTGACAAAGGGGGAAAAAAAATTACCATGGTCAGGAGATTTGTAGGAAACAGGCAGGGAAGACCCACGGGGTCTGCAGGAAACAAAGAGGAACAAGTTCCTCCTTCCTACTCCATCCTTGAATTCTGCCTCTCTTATTGGCACCTTCCAGTAAGGCATCATCCAGCAATGCAGAAATGGCTTGTCTAGTCTTCACCTTAGTACCCCAAAGCAAAGTTTAGAAGATTGGCTTTGGAGATAGGAGAAGAGAACTTAATAACTGACACATTATATTAAAAATTTTGTTAAAAAAAATTATGTAACTCATAACCCCTATTTACCCTTTATTCATTATCCCGTTGATAAGTGCTTCCTTAAAGGTCACTGATGGACCCTGGGAACCACATGCAAGGGTCTTTACTGCATTTGTTCATCCTCATGCTCCTCTGTTGCTGCTTCTTGAAAATGCCTTCTTTCTCAACTGATGAGGTGTCCTTTTCATGTGTCTACATTCCTTTCCTTTCCGTGTCCACTTTGTGGAGACACTAGCCAAGGATCCAGCTTACTCAACTCCAGGGCTTACAAAGGGAATATGCTCCTTTAAGACTGAAATACAAAATACAAATTTCTGGAACAGTGATAGTCTAAAAGCAGTTTTAAAACTTCTTGATGCTGTTTACTGTTGTACTCAGGATAGAGAAAAAATTCATCTTTGAGGCAAAGACTTTTGGTTAAAAAAGTTAACGTAAATTTTAGTTATTAAAAAATAAAAACGAAGATCTCTTTCTACAATAAAAATGCTTGAGACAATTGAATGAAAAACTCCGCATCACAACATTAAAAAATGCCTTCACTGTGGGTGGACCTGGAGGAGCTTGTTAGCAGGCAGCACCAGGGGCCCTATCTGGTTAAGGAAGAATGTGGAATGGGGGTAAAGGAGTACTCAGTGGAGAACAGGTGTTAAGCTCCTGGTAACAACATACTTAACAAACTTAAAGTACTAATCAGGGAGTGAGTCCTGGAGAGTATTTGAGGAAGTAAAATTGGTAGAAGGGGCTTGTGGTGGTTGGTGACAGAAAGGCTCAGACATAAATTAACTATGAAAGGAAATGTGATCTTATTTTATTAGAACACTCAGGTGTGGGGACATATTTACATAATCCTTCAGTTAACCGTTTTGGGATTCTGACCCTATTCCCTGATTTGACTGCATTGACTTATGCTTAAAGAATAATGGTGAACAAAAGTGGCGATCATGGACCTTTGTTCTAGCTTCTGATATTTATGTTATTAGCTATTGGTTGAGTATTATTTTTAACATGTTAATGTTATCCTTATTTTACTTTTTTAAAAATGAGAAATGGATGTTAAATTCCAAGAATGACTGTTTTCTACTTTGATTTATTCATGTTAAATTATTATTTGATCTGAGTAATAATTTTTTAGGTCTTTCTCTTAGAGATTTTGATACACAGCTACTGAAATGGGGCTTAGCACCATTTTAGTCATAACAAGAACTAGAAAAACTTGCTTTTTCTTTATGCTCATAAGCAGTTAAAATAGCATAACAATGACTGGGTAGAAAATTTGAATAAATTTTTGCATTTAAAGTCATCTGTGCTGAAGGATGTTTTGAGAAGTATCTGTATAAAAATCAATTTCAGGCCGAGTGCGGTGGTTCATGCCTGTAATTCCAGCATTTTGGGAGGCCGAGGCGAGTGTATCACCTGAGGTCAGGAGTTTAAGATCAGCCTGGCCAACATGGAGAAACCTCGTCTCTACTAAAAATACAAAAAATGAGCTGGGCGTGGTGGCACATGCCTGTAAATCCCAGCTACTCCGGAGGCTGAGGCAGGAGAATCACTTGAACCCAGGAGATGGAGGTTGCGGTGAGCAGAGATCATGCCATTGCACTACAGCTTGGGCAACAAGAGTGAAACTCCGTCTCAAAAAAAAAAAAAAAAAATTACTGGGAGTGGGTGGACACCTGTAGTCCCAGCTACTTGGAAGGTTGAGGAAGGAGAATCACCTGAACCCGGGAGGTGGAGGTTGCAGTGAGCTGAGATTGTGCCACTGCACTCAAGCCTGGGTGACAGAGCTAGACTCTTTCAAAAAAAAAAAAAAAAAATTCACCAGGGTTTTCAGCATAGGTAACAAAACTTTTTATTTCCTTCACAAATGTGGTTCCTTCTTAATAATTTTATTTGTGGTTTTATTGTCTTTATTTTTGTATAAATTTAGACACTATAAGCGCAGTTTTGTTATATGGATATGTCGTATAGTGTTGAAGTGTGGGCTTTTAGTATAAACATCACCTGAATAGTGTACATTGTACCAATTGTGTAATTTCCCATCCCTCACCCCCTCCCATCCTACCCTTCCAAGTCTCCAATGTGTATGCTTTATTTAGCTCCAACTTATAAATGAGAACACACAGTATTTGACTTTCTGAGTTTTCACTTAAGATAACAGCTTCTGGTTCCATCCATGTTGCTGCAAAAGATAGGATTTCAATCTTTTATAGTTATATAGTATCCCATGGTAAAATATATGCCACAATTTCTTTATCTGCTCATCTGTTGATGGACACATAGGTTGATTCCGTACTTTTACTATTGTGAATAGTGCTTCTATGAACATAATGAGTACAGGTATCTTTTTGATATAACGATTTCTTTTCCTTTGGGTATATACCCAGTAGTGGGACTGCTGGATCAAACAGTAGTGTCGTTTCTCCAGTGTGTTTTTGTCAACTTTGTCAAAGATTGTTGGCTTTATGAAAGATATGTGGCTTTATTTCTGAGTTCTCTATTCTGTTCCATTGATCTGTTTTTATACCAATACTATGCTGTTTTTGTTACTATATCCTTGTAGTATAGTTTGAGGTCGGATAATATGATGCCTGCAGCTTTGTTTTTTTTTGCTTAGGATTGCTTTGGCTATATGGGCTCCTTTTTGGTTACATATTAATTTTAAGATTGTTATAATTCTGTGAAAAATGATGTTGGTATTTTGATAGGGATTGCATTGCATCTGTAGAGTGCTTTGGTCAGTATGCTCATTTTCACAATATTAAGTCTTCCAATCCATGAATATGGCATTTTCCCCATCTGTTTGTGTCATCTACAATTTCTTTCATCAGTATTTTGTAGTTTTCCTTGTGAAAATTTTTCATCTTCTTGGTTAAGTATCTTCCCAGGTATTTTATTTCTTTGTAGCTATTGTAAATGGGATTGTGTTCTTGATTTGATTCTCAGCTTGTCATTGGTATATCAAAATGCCACAGATGGCTTTGTTATCTTTAAAAGGCAATCTAGAAAGTGTAGTAATTTTTAATTTCTGCTGTAACATATCACAAATTAGTAGATTAAAACACAAATGTATTATCTCACAGTTCTGGAGGTCAGAAGTCTGAAAGGAGTCTGTAAAATGGGGCTGAAATCAAGATGTTAGTAGAGCTATGTTTTAGAATAGGGAAGACTCACTTTCCTTACCCTTTCCAGCTTCCAGAGACCACCTGCTTTCTTTGGCTTGTGGGCCCTTTCTCCATCGTCAAAGCCAGCTGTGGAGCATCTTCAAAACTATCTGACCTTTGCTTCTTTGACCGATTCTCTTGCCTCTGTCTTTCCCTCATAAGTATCCTTTTGACTACATTGGGTCTACTAGAAACATTCAGGCTAATCTCCTATCAAGATCCTTAATTTAATCACATCTGCAAAGTTCCTTTTGCCTTCTGAAGTCCACATAAACACATGCATGGGTTCTGAGGATTAGGACAATGAACGTACTTGGAGAGAGAATCATTCTGTCGAACACACAAACAAAAAAATTTGTTTTAGAGTTTGTTCTCCAAAGAATGAGCTGTTGGACTGATCACTTCCACTGTTTTTAATTTATTGATTTCAGCTTTTACATTTTTTTCCCAAGGTTTTGTATATTTTTAAAATATAATTTTTTAGTAGAATGCTTAATTCAGTTATTCTATTAAGGAAAGTATTCAGGTGTACAAATTATCCTCTGTGTAGAATGCTAATTGTGTTTCATAGATTTTAATATGTAGTACTTTTATTATTTTCTAGACATTCTGCAATTTTGTTTTCAATTTCTTCTTTGATCAAGAAATCACTTAAAATTTTTGAACTTTTAATTAGCTGATTTTTGTTGTAATTGTTCTACATTTCTTATTTTTAGTTTTATGTCATGGTAGGCACACAGTACGTTCTGCACCATATCTACTTCAGCAAACATATTGTTATGTATGTGTGTGCACATAACGTATTGTTGGGGTTCAGGGGTTCAGGGGAGCCCTCAGCTTCCCTGAGAGCATGTTTTTCCAGGTTCTTGGTCTATCATTCTCTCAAGAGAGGAGACCACAGTGCAGTGTGCTCGTAAAGTAAAATACTGGACTCAAAAAGTGGTTGCAGAAAGTGATTTATTTAGATAAAGAGAAAAAAGGAGAAGGAAAGCGGAAGAAACAGCCAGTTCTCACACTGAGTGAGAGAAAGAAAAGCCACTCTCACACTGAGTGAGAGAAAGAAAGGCCACTCTCACACTGAGTGAGAAGGGTCCCCAGAGGGAGAATATCAGAGAAGAAAAGCTCCTCTCACACTGAGAGAATCCAGAAAGATGGAATCCAGTGGAATTCAGGAAAGGAAAGACAGCTTCCACACTGTGGAAGGGAATTGAGAGAGATGGAATTTAGGAGAGGAAAAGCAGCTTCTACACTGGGTGGAAGGGGACCCCAGAGGCGGAAAATCCAGGAGGCATAAGAGAGCTCCCACTATGTGGGAGGGGATTCCAGAGAGCTGGAAATCCACTGTGGGTGAAGAAGCAGGGGAATTTATCCTGGGAGAAATTCCCACCTTCCCAAGTTCCTCTGGCCAATGAAAGGAGTTCCTTTAAACTTTCGCTGGGGTGATTGACTCTTAGTTTCTTCCCGTGCCCATGAAATTTAAACATAAACTGTTAAATCTCCCAGATGGAGAGAGATGGGAGGCGGGCATGGCGCTGGGAAGTTCTTGCCCTTGAAACTACGCCCCCTGGTGGACCCGGAAAGAGAACATATTCCCTCACTATAATTATATGTATGATATGAGTATAAAATGATATGCATTCTCTATTTGCAGAGTTTAAACAAATTTGTTATTAGCTATTATTCAGATCCTCTGTATCTTGGAGATAATGTCTATACTAGGTCATAACTTTTTCTTTTTTATAGCAGCATGTTACACTGTATGGATGTACTATACTTTATTTAAGTAGCCCTTCTGGATAATCGAATTGTGTCAAAGCTGTAATGAACAATTTTCATACATACCATTTTTTAACTTATCTGAATGATAAATGGTTTGATGTAAATTTCTGAATCAAAGGCTACATAAGAGTATTATTTTTCTTCATCCATTTCCTTTGCTCTGTTCTCTTTAAATATGACTCAATTATTATATCTTCTGAATCACATCAACCAAGTTTTCTTAACTCTGAGACTTCAAAGCCATTGTATTCGAAACTTTTTCCTTTTTCCTCAGAACATGTTTCTTCTTCCAAATGTACCCCAGCTTTCTTTTGGTGTTTTGTTTCTCTTCTCCCAATCTTCCTCCCCACCCCACATTTTTTGCATAGTTCCCCTGCTATTTCCATTTGGGATATTACAATTTGTGATTATTCGTTGCCCCAAAATAATCTGCATTCAATATCTTTAATTCTCCTATTTGCTTGTCACAATTTTCATTACTGTCTATAATTATGTTGGATGTAAATATTTTAACGGCTGTGGATGTATGATAAATATTTTAATATATTATTACCTGTCAATTCCCTTCTCATTTAACTGTATTTCATTGATTTTTATTATATATGCTGTTCACATTTTAATGTTTCTGGAATCAGGATGTAATACTATTAACATGCAAATAAGTATTATAGTACTTTTTTTTTCTAGAAAATGTTGTTTTTAAACAGTGGGTCTTACAATCGATGGTGTATTGAAACCAAGCAAACAAGGTATTCCCTTGTCACACTAAATGTGCTTTCAAGCAAAGTACATGTAAAACTTCCTAGATCCTTTTTAGTTGGTCCAAAATTGAAATCTGTAATATATGTTATATTTGTTCCCTGTTTTCAGCATAGATGAATTCTATGTTTTTATTTTTCTTTCTTTTCATATCCTTGGGTTTTGCTGTGTGTGAGTGTGACACTTAACCATCTTTCCAGAAATGTTTACCACTAAATCTTGAAAGAGGAGTCTACAAATTTCCGTATGATTTTATAGGACTCCCAAAACCCTGTAACATCTCTTTCTGCTAAAATTGGTTGGAATAAGGGGAATATTTGATAAAGACATTAGGTAAAAGGCCTATCTATGCACATAACTGTTATAATGAAAAGCCAAGGAAAAAAGACAAATTTGTAGCCTTAGAATTTCTATGTGGACCACATTTGGAAACCAGTGTTAATTTAATCCATACCTAATATCAAAGAATGCTTTAGTGTGTGCTCATCTTTAAAGGAAGCATTCAGGAAAACATGACAGAATAAGCTAAGACTCTAGTAACCTCACATTTTGGAACTTCAGTAAAAACAGACCAGCACAATACTTTTATTCTATTTTCACAGCAACTTTTTCTGTAACCTTCTGATTAGGCTAAATTAGACATATGTTCAAGTTGGGTTCTTTTATAAATTCAATCATTATTTTTTTTAAATGCCAAATCTATATATTATTTTTAAAACCTGTTTTGCACATTAGAAATAAGACAGAACCAAATATTTATCAAGCTAAGTTAGGGTAGCTTCTTGGCCATGAAGAAATAAAAGTCAGAAGCAGCTCTAAGTTTTGTTGTAAGAAGAAAAAATTATACTATTCAAACTAAAATCTCCTGGAACACTGAAAAGACATGTCAATGTGAATATCCCTGACATCCGTAAGAATCTGGATCAAAGGCAAACTATCGACCAAACAGATGCCAAAAGTAAACTGTCTTCCTAAGACAGGAAGCTCGCCATTTTCTTTCCTTGCTGAATTTGAATTTTCCATGAATTATATACCATGTATTCGATCACACACAAACCCAAATAATAGGATCATACACTGTTATGCTTTTTTTATTTTTAAGAGATAGGATCTCACTACATTCCCTAGGCTGGATTCAAACTCCTGAGCTCAAGTGATCCTCTCACCTCAAGCCCCTGACTACTGGTGTTTGCCACCATGCCCAGCTTTCATACATTCTTGTAAATACATAAACATGAGACTATGAGATTAGAAGTAAAATCTTCACGGAGATGAAGCTGAGGTAAACATAATGTTATTAAGGACACCTGACCTGCTCTTTTCTGTGACTCAGATTTTTACTAGTACTTCTGTAAAATGGGAACAAGCTTCAAACAGAGGAATTGCATGCCTTGATTTATATTTCCACATAGCCCATTAGGGCTATGTGGAAATATAAATAATTGGCTTATGAAAGACTAAAGATATAATGCTCTAAAATCTTGAAAAAAAATCTGAATTCCCAACTCCTTTGCAGGACCACAGTGCTAATGGAAATAGATGTCTTATTCCCAGACATAATGTCTCCCATCCTGTCAGGTAATAGAAGTATCATCTACACACTACTTTCAGCAAGAAATTCTCTCAATTTGTTTCCTGCATCCTAAAAGCCTGATATCTTATCTGCCTTCTTGCATTTTATTCCACCATACCCAATACTCCTGATTTTCCAGAAACGTGGGATTGTGGGCACTGTGAATTGCATTGCAAATTCAAGGAATTGAGTTAAATGATATGATCGTGTTGGTTTAAGGCCCATCTTTAAAAAATTATCATGAAATATTTAAGTACACAAAAAGTACAGACTATATTATATCAATACCTATATTCCTATCTCTCACCTTAAGATATGAAACATTACTGACACAATTGAAGCACTTCAACTTTTCTCCCTTGAGGAAATTCCTTGCCAGTATTTGGTGCTTCCCCCGCCGCCCCCAATTCATTTATTCTTCCACTATATATGCCCCCATAAACATATATTATTTTTCATGCTTCCAATTTTAAATATCATATTCTTCTAAAACATTCTTCCTTGTTCATCTGTTTCATCCCTGTTTCACATGCAGCTCTAATTATTTTCTATTGTCATAGTATTCCATTGTATGACTATCATATAAATCTATTCTATCATTGATGGGCATTTAGCTTGTTTCCAGGTTCTTACTATGTAAAAATTATGGTGCTATGAACTTTGCTATTTGCTATCTCACTGCACCAATGTGAGACTTGCTCTGGGATATGCACCTAGGAGAACTGTTAGATTGTAGGGTCTTCAACATTTCTAGATATGCTAGTTGCCTTCCAGAGTGGTTATACCAATTTATGCTCTCATCAGCAGATCTGAGGTACCACTCCTTCACATGCTGTGAGATTACAGACCCTTTGTAAGCAGGGCATAGCTTTTGGAATCCTCTGAGATGAGGATACATTCCTCTAGTGCAAGTGCTAGTTACCCCAAGGGCATTTTTAGCTTGGCTCCACGTTTTTAGGTTAATTTGTAGGTTTTGAGGTTTCATGAATTTGACAGTAATGTGAATTCAAATCCTGAAGCTATGGGCAAGTAAGCTCAGAATTCTCAGAGAGGCCTCTTTTAAAAAATGTTTTAAAAATCAAAAGCACAGGCCAAGTCAGAAAGTCTCCTTGTGGTCTTCCTGGCCAGCAGATTTTCTTTTCTTGTCTACCCTTGTACTGAGAGTGTTGGTTGTTGAAGAGCTTCAGCATTACGTATGGCGCTCAGTTGTAACTTGATGCTATATGGGCTGAAGGCTTTGAGTGGCCATTAATATCTAAACTCCTTGTTGACTGAGACTGCTACCCTCTTCCCGATTACCCAGCTTCCTGGCCAAGAGTCATTTCAAGCTTCTGGTTTTTATTTTGTTGGGAATGAGATTTATTTTATTTTCTTGTTTAGGCCCTGAAGGATACGTTTTCCTCTTATTTTCTTGTGCCCTTAGCCATATATTTAATAGGGAAGAAGGTAAGTTCCCCTCTCTTTTCATAATCTTCTATGTAAATAACAACTAAAGGGAAAACAGAGAGCATAAAAGTTTTGAGGTTGTATTTATTGCAATATGGAAGTCTTGTTTTCCAAATCTGCAGTGTCCAAGAGAACCTTCTGAATGAGGGGAATGTTCTCTAATCTACTCTGTTCAGTGTGGCAGACCCTTGACACATGTGGCTACTGAGCATTTGAAATGTGGCTAATGTGTCTGATAAACTAATTCTTAAATATTATTTAATTTTAGTTAATAAAAATGGTCACATGTAATTAGTGGTTATTGTATTTAACAACACAGTTCTAAATGGTAATATTCTTTGTCCCCTGGGTGGCTTTCTGTACTGGTAAACTCGTGTTGTCTTGCAAATCTGACATTTTTGAGGATGTAAATATATTTGAAGATGAAATATTTGAAATGTGACTTCAGAATACATGTCACCACAGGCTGCGCATGGTGGCTTACACCTGTAATCTCAGCACTTTGGGAAGCTGAGACGGAGGGTCACCTGACGCCAGGAGTTGGAGACCAGCCTGGGCAACGAAGCAAGACCCTGACTCTCTGATTTTTTTTTTTTAATTAGCCAGACATGGCAGACATGGGGGTGTGCACCTATTGTCCTAGCTGCTCAGGAGGCTGAGGCAGGAGAATCACATGAGCTGCAGGAGTCTGCAGCTGCAGTGAGCTATGACTGTGCCACTGAATGCCAGCCTGGGTGACAGAGCAAGACCCTATCTCTAAACAAACAAAGAACATATGCCACAAAACTATATAGCCCATTATTCTGATAATCATTCTTGTCTGATTTGTCTTTCTGAGAATTTTCAAAGATCTACAGTGATCAAGTTTAAGTGTACATTCTTCCCCTTGCCAGTTTCTTGATCTGAAAGTCAGAATATCACTTTCTGAAAGCTTTTTCAAGAGTATTTGTGAAGTATTAAAGTGTTAAGAAATCCTGAGGATAAATAAAAAGGAGCATAAATATACATATTTAGAATGCAACATAATATACTTAAGAGTTCAATTTGTCATATCTTTGAACTGCTTACTGGTAACCTGAAAATATGTATAAGTAAAAACATGAACACTTCATATGATTCATTATAGCATTTTATGAAAAAAAAACCCGGCCAGGTGTGGTGGCTCACACCTGTAATCCCAGCACTTTGGGAGGCCGAGGCAGGTGGATTACCTGAAGCAAGGAGTTCGAGACCAGCATGGCCAACATGGTGAAACTCTGTCTCTACTAAAAATACAAAAATTAGCTGTGTGTGGTGGCGCACGCCTGTAGTCAGTCCCAGCTACTCAGGAGGCTGCAGAAGAACTGCTTGAGCTTGGGTGGTGGAGGGTGTAGTGAGCCGAGATCGCACCACTGCACTCCAGCCTAGGTGACAGAGCAAGACTCCATCTCAAAACAACAACAACAACAAACAAGACAAAACAACAAGAAAAAACTCCAAGCCTACTGCTCTAGGCTTAGACTGGGCTGATACCTGAATTTTGTTTTCTAACTTTCAAAGGACATTGTATTAAATAAAATATCTCTTTAAAAATTTTTTTGGCCATAGGGAGAGATTAAGAAGGCTAAAGCAATAATGCATATGTGAATTACAATGAGAACACATATATACATATTTGAGAAGGCCACATAAGCCTGGCTGGCACATTTGGCCATTCTACTGGCTGGCCTTCAAAAATAAAGATTAAAAAAAATGTATCCAGATACAATTTCTATGTCCCTGTACAAAATTGATGCCAACAGGTTTGACATTTTGGAAGACAAACAGATTCTGGAAAAAGAAATCACTTCATGGGATGAACAGACTAGGTCACAAATGAAAAAGCTAAACGTGTTTTTTAAACTCCACCACAAATTTCCAGATAAAACTGAACCTATGCTCAGAGATATTTTCACTGTACTTATACGACTCGAAAATCTGTAAGAACCAAAGCCCCTAAATTCTACTGAACATATTTCAAACATTTTGCCTATTAAGAATTTTTTTAAACTCTCTCAAACAATTTTAAAAAGAAACAAATTTTCTCTGGAAAGGATTTTCAGCATTTTGAATATGTACATTTTCTCAGAGTGTATGTAACCCACTCTTCTCTTGATAATCTTCATAAAAACGTCTCAATGACTCAGGAATTCTAGGTGTCACAATGCTCAAGGCTTGAGTGAAATGTCTTTTCATGATGAAATTGGCTTGAATGTCTTCTTCCAGAGCGAGAAGAGCTGCCTCTCTGCAGACGGCTACAATCTGAAGTTTTAAAAAATAAGTAAATAAAAGGAGGTAGAGAACAATCAGTACTCTTTTAGAAACAATATTCTAAATATTCATCTGTGGTACCTTCTACATACGCCCATTGCTCGAATTTATCTACAAGAATTAGTCCACTCAAGTTTTCAAAAGGATAAAAGGTAATTATATAGAGCTTTCTATTCTTTCCTTCATCCCAAAGCAATGGTACACAGAACCAAGAGTGCGAAAAGATATCTAAGAAGTGGAACTTGCTTTTAAGAGCGTTTGCTCTTAACTGTAAAGGTGGGTAAGCTGTGCATGCAGATGCTTTTGACACGGGATGGCAAAAGACGCATGTGTCCATGTGGCGGGGGGAGGCAGCAGCCAATGGTCACGGGAGGGCAGAGCGGGGAGACATTCTGATACAGAGTAAAGCCTTGCTCATCGACACACCTTGTCATAGCACAGAGTTTCCACATTCCTTTCAACCTTTGATGTCTTACCAACATGTAAAAGCATTTCTTTATGTGTATCTCTAACAATTTCTTCAATCTTGGGAATATCAGATAGGGTTGTCAACATTTACTTTGGAGAGCTGCATTAGAACAGAGAAGTGAATGCTGTTTACTCAGCCCGGAAAGCTGGAAGAATTGAAAAGAATCTGGGGAGGGGGTGGAATGGATGCAGAGGAGGGAGGAGGCAGTAGGAAAACGGAAGGGTAGGAAGGTTCAAGAATCCCGAAATGTGTTTTTAAGCTCTCTGGACTTCAGACAGAGGAAGCAGGCTGATGCCAGTGTCATTCTAAAGACACATTACAGTGGTGAAAAGAGCTTGTGGGATGAAAAGAGATATTGTGATTTTCAGGGCAACAGGGAAAACAGTGATTGATACTGACTGCACCCTTATATCGGTAAATGAAAGGGCCAGCTGAAACACATTTGTCCAGCCATTCAGCATATTTTCTCTGTTTGTTCACTCACTGAAAAGAGTTCCTCTGCTTATGCTGGGCTAATGGCTGCCAAAGCAGTTTAGGAGCTTTTTAGGGGATTTAGCAGCATGTTTAGGGAGCTTTGAAAAACATGCATAGATTTAGATGGCTTTGTCAAATTACGACAATGTAACTATTAGTTCTGGGCTTCATTAATGAGCGCTGAAGTTAACTATAGTGGTTATGCATGTTAATGTTTTTCTGAAAAAAGAGAGTGGCTATCAACTTATTGAAGGAAAAAGCAAAACTTCAAGGGATTAGTAAAACCACTTTATCACATGTTCTGGTGCAAAAAGAGTTCTTTTGAAAACAGGAATGTGATAATTAATAAGCACAGTAAAAGCCTGTGAAATGCCCAGCATGGTAAACTGGGCCTTTCACAGGCTTTTACTGTGCTTATTAACTATCCATCCGATAGTTCCACTGTGCTCTAAGGGAACCTTGGAGATCTCTACAAAGGGAGGTGAAGGGACCAAGTGGGGAGGGTCCCCACCCACACCCCTCTGAGCAGCACTTCTTTCATCCAGACAAGAATTTGAAGCATTGGTTGCAAGGCTAAAAAGTCTGAAGGATCACTGAAAGAAGCAAAGAACACTACACTTCCTGCCAGGTGGCGGAGCTCTCTTTCTGTCTCTTGCACACCTCCCTCACCCTTCATAGCTGAGACTGCTCCAGAGAATTCAGAGCCTGGCACATAATGGTTGGAAACATTTATTGAGCACCTATTATAGGAGTGGACAAATACTAATTGCTGTAGTAATTCATTTGCTATATGACTGATATCCCCTCGTTTTTGCACAGTGCAGTGATCTTGCTAATATAAGTATGCCTAAAGTCTGATAGAAACATATCAAACAGAATGACCAGATGAGCATGTGTACCGTGGTGGCTGGGATAGGGGTTGGAAAAAGAGAGGGGGCTGAGAAAAAGAAAGTAACCGAAAGGCTGCCTGGAACCTCTCAAAATTTCTAGGATTTGGTTCACATGGCCAGATGGGTGGTTTGCCCCGCTGGCACATCCGAGGAAGGGAACCAATTGTCAGATAGGCTTCCACCCTCAACACACAGTAATCAAACTGGCAAAAGAAGAAATGATTGTATTCCTTTAATCACTGGAACCTCAGGGAGCCTAACATAAACAAAGCAAGGTAAGTAAATGTAGGTAGTGGGAAGTGTTACATCATCAGGGCCTAGAAGACTGTCCTTAGGGGCAGTACCCCTGGGCAATTTCACTTTCCTTCCTTCACATTTGCTTCTATAGATTTTTCTATGAGCTATAATTTTTTTTTTTTTTTGTGGTAGCTTACATGGTAGTGATGAACTGGGTATTGGTGGTGAGTTACGGTCAGAGAAGTAGTGACCCCTTGCAATGTGGATGTTTGTAACTTAGGGTCTCTAGTGTATGTCAATGATTGAGAAAAATTCCCCTACTATATTTAGTACTCTCCTGACTCTTAATAAAACAATTCCATCTAGCTTGGAGAACTACAAAACTATGAGATACAGAAAACATGGACAGAGTTTTGACCAGATCACTAATGTTTGGATTAGCTAGGGATGATCTAGAGAACCTCTGGGAGTTATTGAAAAGAGAAACATGGGTATTCAAGGACCTCATATAAAAGTGTCTTATTCTGTGTAGAGGAAGGAGTGCAGCTGTCTGTATGTCCTAGGGTGGGAGAAACATTGAATTCAACACTTGCTTCAATACACATTACTCTGTTTCTTTTTATTTATAAAGCATGTTCCGAAGAGCTAGTCAATAAGGTAATCTTTTTCTACCACTCTTACTCTGCTATCACATTTACTTAGCAATAAACAGCCAGTCAGTAACTGAGGGAAATGTAAACAGGACACTACAAATAATCAGCCAGCCATTCTTTTGTCAATCAACATCCACTGAATAGCTACTCTGTGCAATAACTATATGAAGCCAGGTAGAAGATGCAGACATGTCTGGGACACAGCACTTCTCTTCCCATGTTCACAAACCAGTAGTGGATGCACGGAAGTGAAATGCTATGTGTGCCAGGGTATCAGAAGTACTGTCAGGGAGGCAAACGGAAAGGGCTTTAGTGTGGAGAGAAGGAATAAATTACAGCTTTGGAAACCAAAGTGTGAAGAACAGAACTGAGACACGCATACAGGTAAAGAAAAGGATTAGCATGAACAAAATGAGCAGAGAAACAGCAAGGTGGGAAGGAAGAAAACATGGATTATATTGAACTAGCCTCAGTACAGAATGAAGAATTTGTTTTAAAAGAATAATTCTACCATCAAATATAACCAAAATTAACAATGACAGTGTTTTCAAAGTCATGAGGTCCACAATGACAGTGAAAGCTAGTCAGTGTCAGACCTCTCTAAAGCTCTAAACCAAATCCACAAGCAGCTGATACACAAGCAGCTGATAGAGCTAAATCCTAAAAGTTCCTTTTGTTTTTATTTTTTCCTCATGAAAAGGCTTCTTAGTGGAAATTCTGAAAGCAAAAGCATTGACTGGATTATTGGTTCTTTTCTCCTAACCCAAATAAAAAGGTAGATCTGGAAACATGTATTCTTAGGATGTCCACGATGGCTGCTTTCTATTTGCTCTGGGAGCCACTTACTGTGGCATGAGTTCCAAGATATGATATAATACTTCCCAAGAAAAGTGCAGCTTTCCTGCTCATTTTCATGGTCCATGCCACCATTTCCCTGAATAAATTAGTGTCTGTTCAGGAGAAGTATTCCATGGTCAAAGAAGTTTTGGGCAACACTATACAGGTTGAGTATTCCTTATCTGAAATGCTTGGGACCAGACATGTTACAGATTTTGGAATATCTGCATTCTGCTTATTGGTTGAATATTTGTAACCTGAAAATCTGAAATCCAACATGCTCCAATGAGCATTTCCTTTGTGTATTATGCTGGTACTCGAAAGTTTTGGATTTTGGAGCATAGCGGATTTCAGATTAGTGATACTCAACTAATATTCTGTTCCCCATGGTGCACAATAGAATTTTAAAGGTTTTACAAACTGATGATGATCAGTTTGGTTTTCTTTAACCCAATATAATGGTCTGAATGTTTTTCTCCAAAATTTATATGCTGAAACTTATCTCCAATGCTACTTACTAGTATTAAGAGGTGAGGTCTTTGGGAGGTAATGAGGTTGTGAGGGTTCTGTCTTCATTGACAGATTTAGTACCCTTATAAAGGAAGCCTGATGGAGCTGGTTGGCCCTTCTCCCATGTGAGGACACAGCTACAAGGTATGTCTACAAGGAATAGGCCCTCACCAGACACCAAATCTGTTGGCACCCTGATCTTGGACTTCCCCGTTTTCAGAAGTGTGAGCAATAAATTTTGTATTATTTATAAGTTGCCCGGTCTAAGGTATTTTGTTATGGCAGCACAGTGGACTGTGACACTCATTGTTTCCCATAGAACACTTCTCCGCCCCTGTTTCTGGCAGAACATCTATACATGGTTTACTGGTGATCTATGGTACATACTTTGGGAGATACCAAACAACTCACTCAGGGCACATTATGGCTCTTGCCTATTGGCATAGCTTTTTACTTTTGCTCTTCCCTATTCCAAAATAGAAAAAGGAAGGGGTGGAGGAGAGGGGGAGAAGATGCGGAGAGGCCTGAGAGACAGAAGGCCAGTGTGTTTAATGCAGTCAAAGGGCAGCAACAGTGGCAGCAGCCAAAGCACTGACTTGTGCTCTGGATATACAAATAGTCAAGGTATGTTTGCTGAATAGTTACTTAACTATAGGCACATTTTCAAAAAGATGCATGCCCTGTGTATCTTTCCCAGATTTGGCCAATCTGCAGTATTTTTAGTTACTTATGTTTCATAAGATCTAGATAAGCAGTTCCCAACCTTTTTAGCACCAGGGACTGGTTTCATGGAAGACAGTTTTTCTATGGACAGGGGGTCACGGAGTGGGGGTGGTTTCGGAATGAAACTGTTCCACCTCATCATCAGGCGTTAGATTCTCGTAAGGAGTGTGCAAGCTAGATCATAATAGGGTTATATGCACAGATCATAATAGGGTTCACACTGCTAAGAGAATCTAATGCCGCCGCTGATCTGACAGGATGTGGAGCTCAGGTGGTAATGCTCGCTTGCCCACTGCTCATCTCCTGCTGTGCGGCCTGGTTCCTAACAGGCCATGGACCAGTACCGGTGCCTGGCCTGGGGTGGGAAGCCCTGATCTAGATGTTGTCAGTTCTTCTTAAGTTCTTGGAACAAAAGAAAGTAAATAACTAAAATTGTTTAATACTGTGATATATGTTCATCTCAAGCAATGTTTTCAGTTTGGAGCACTACTCCACATTTAGTTCTTTCTGTAGAACTAATTTCTAACATAAACTAGAAATTCTAGCAGGAATACAACTATGCCTGTGTTATTTTTGAGAGATGCTTTCTTAGGTATCAAAATTTATCCCATAGGAACAGGAGCTTCTTTGTTGTACTGTCATAGAAAAAAAAAAACTACTGGATTTGAGCATGATTTCAGCACATTTACAAACAGTGCAGTAACATATAGTCACGTGTTGTTCAACAACAGGGATATGTTCTGAGAGGGGCATTGTTAGGGGCTTTCGTTGTTGTATAGATTCGAGAATGTCCTTACAGAAACCTAGATGGTAATAGCCCACTGCACACTAGGCTATAGGGTCCCTCCTACTACTCCTACACCACACACCTGTACAGCATGTTACTGAATACTGTAGGCAGGCAGCTGTAACACAACGGTAAGTATCACACAGAAAAGGCACAAAAATAAAATAGTATAATCTTATGGGACCACCATCATATATTTGGTCTGTTGTTGACTGAAATGTCATTATGTGCTACATGACTGTATATTGTTTTGGAGGACTAGAATGGAATCTTTGCTAAAAAAAAAATTATTCAAATGGTGATTTATTGTCTCACTTGATGAAACTAACCTAAGATTATGGGATTTTCCTTTCTGTGTTAAGCTTTGGAAAAGTAAGGTCTTTTCAGATAAATTTGCCAACATATCTCTCTATTTGGGAATGAATACTACAGAAACTGAGGGGGGAAAACCTTCAATTTAAACTAGGACCTTTCTCATTACTATCTCTAAAGTTTGTAGGAAAACCTAATGAGGGGTGTGTGTGTGTACATATGTGTATGTATGTATCTCCACTGAATGCAGGGACTACCACAAAGCTCATCACTCTGCTGGCATCACATTCAGAATGCAGATGGAGCTGGGCGTAGTCATGTGGGCCTGTAGTCCTGCTACTTAGGAGGCTGAGGTGGGAGGATCACCTGAACCCAGGAGGTCAAGGCCAGGCTGGGCAACACTACAAAACTCTGTCTCTAAAAAACAAACAAAAAGCAAAAGTAGATAAAGTCTGGAACAGTTTCAGTGATGGGGGAATTCAGCTGCATTTTCCCCATGAGGCCATAAAGAACTCTGCTGAGATGTACAGGTGAACAGACAAGTTTGAATCACAAACTGTCTGGAATGTTAAACTAACCGTTTAGAAAGAAAACCCTTGGTCACTCAAGCTCCTTAACTACTTTGGCCAAAAGGATTTTGGAAGTTTCCCCCTAATCCCTTCACCATCTTGTCTTCTTCCCCCATAGGCTGCAGACTAGATCATAGAAATGAATGATTAACCAACTACCAGTAAGATTGCTTTTGCCATTGGGCTGCAAAACAAACAAAAAAAAAACCGTTTTGGCTGGCTCTGTAAATCTGAGTATATAATCTTAATCAGTTTTGACTAAAATATTGATAACCAGCCTGGCTAACAACGTGAAACCCCGTTTCTACTAAAAATACAAAATATTAGCCGAGCCAGATGTGGTGCTGTGCACCTATAGTCCCAGCTATTGGGGAGGCTGAGTCAAGATCGTGCCATTGCACTTGGCTTGGGCAATAAGAGTGTAACTCTCAAAAAATAAAAATAAAAAAAAGATACCCAAGCTTTAGAATATATATACACCTTTTTGCAAAGGTAGAAACATTATCTGTTTCTGGAAATGAGAAAATGAGACAAAAGACTAGCAGAGCGGGCCCAAGATCTCAGTGTCAGAGCTGGATGAAGACATGCCTTTGTTTCAGTGGCCATGACACTAATTTATTTGGTGCCAATATGACACAAATTTTCTTTCCATTTGTTCAGCAGTAATAATAGATCTGATGATCAAATATCTGACAAAAACATAAAACAACAAAGGCTGGACCTCATAATGTAAATGATTTAGGCATATTTGAAATGAATTCCTAAGAGGCACGAAAGGAAAAGATTTTTAATGAAAATGTTTAGAAATCCTCAAAGCCACTGAATAAAATAGTAATTAGTTTCAAATGTGGGAAAAAAAGTCGGCAATGAAAGCAAAGGGACGTGTAAATATAAAATTTCATGCTACATTTTATATTTATATATTTCATGCTATATTTTATATATATATAAAATTTCAAGCTCTCTGAAAAAGCAGTTCCTTTATAACAACAATATAGCAATAACTGGATTATGCGAGACAACTCCACTTGTGAGCAGTGTGGGGAAGCAACTCCGTGGGATGAGAAGGCTCTTGACCATTGAACCTTGGGAAATCTAATTACCTCACTTTTAAATGCAAAGGGGCAAAAGAGGCAATTGTGCAGAATTCTGAATGCCATGAAGAATAAGAACAATGTCTTACTTCACTGTGGAAAAAAATGAAACCTCTTATACATAGCCTACGGTTCTTTCCCCCAATTCACGAGACAAGAAGAGTTTAAACAGGTGGCTCAGTTTAGCAAAACAGAAACAGGCGTATTGTGAAAATTAAAACCAACATGGTTTCTAAGCAAGCAGTAATAATTTTAAAAAACGATGTGATAAAGAGTAACAGTCAAGGCAAAGACTGCTTACCAAAAACTAATCAACAGGAAGGAAAACCTGAAAACGTTGGGCCCTATTCTGGGATTCATTCCCGCTGTGCTTTCACTCTTCCTCTGTTCTTTTCAGTTTCACAGTAATACTAGCTGCTTTTCTGGTGCATTGACTGATTAGAAACCCAATTGTAAATTTAAGCGGTTGCTTCCATTTCCAGATAAGAACTGGGTAGTATCAGCATGTCCTTGCTATTGGCTGTAAACAGATTACTATAATGACAACAGGCAAACATACCCATGAGAGTGGCACGTAGGCATGGGAAGAACGGACACGGCTGTAAGTGGGCCTGTGGAGCAGGGGAACTAAGAGCCACTCCCTTCCAATGGGGATGCTGAAATTCTAACTTAGCCTTCCTCACTGCATTCCCAACGGCCTCTCAGAGATTATGTACATCCTCAAAGAAAGGTGCAAGGATAATAAAGGTCCGATGGTAACTTAAACAACTACCTAAATTCTTCTTGGTTCCTGTCATCCCCTCCCCACACTTCTGGCAGGCACAGGGAGCACTTGGATCTGTGAAGAAAATGAAGCCAGCATTTAAAAATGTGCCAGAAAAGGAAAAGCAGCTCCTGATAGCTGAATTCACACACCTAGTTTAACCAGTATGCGGCAGGGCTGCTTAAACGTTCATAGGAAAACTACAACTGCATCCTAGAGACTGTAATTTAAGAGTACACACAAGGTCATGGCCACACAGCAATTTCTTGTGTGAGTGAGTGAACTGCACAGTCCAGGCTACAGTATCAGGAGGGACCAAGCTGGAGGAGAGACACCCTCACATCCTTTTTCTGCAGCTGCACACTGAATCCAGGCTTGCCAGAGACGCTGTCTCTAGGCTTGGCCGTGGCAGCCTTGCTGCTGCCCCGCTGTTTTGCATGAAGCAAGCACGCCTTCCACTGAGGTCGAAATGTGCTTCTCAGCTTTTTTGTATTTCAAGTGTACTAAATAGCTTTAAAGAATCTACCAAAAGAAATGGGCTGCAGTGCTTTAAAAAGTTTAGGTATTTTCAAGAAAGTGGTTTTGTTAAAAGCATCTTCTGTCTGGAACACCTGTGACCTGTTGAGCTTAATTGGGCTGCAGCTGGCGATGATTGTGGTGCAGCCGCTGGAGGGCCCGGGGGCTGACATTGTGTTCCCTCTGCTCACCCGCCCCTCGCTTTTCTTTTCACGTTCACAGCCTTGCGACCTCCTTCCCTGTGTGTCTGAGGGATTAGGAACCCAGTAGAGAGTGATGTCCTGCTGTTTGTGAACAGCATGCACTGGAGGTGCTTCAAGGAGGAGGCTACCTGGGAGATTATGTGCTCATGTGGATGCAGGCCCATTTACTCAGGCCCATTGAGACCTGATGAAAGGTGGTTGAATGGCCAGGCATGAAAGATGTGACTGAAGGGAGCACAGCAGGCTACTGGCTGCAGAGCAGCAGATGGAAGTCAGACTATCACAAGCACAAACAGCAAGGGGTGCCCCAAACTGCCAAGAAAGCAGCTCAGGGAGTAAAGTGGTGCTGGAGAAGGGAATATAGAGGTAAAAGCAAGCAGCTCTTATTTTTAAAGTGCCACTTCACTAAAAACTGTTTAAGTGGTGAGTAGAGAAGTGAGTATTTTGGAGGACAGATTTCAGATTTAAGGAATTATCTAATTTTTGCTCTTGGGCTTAATTCCCTTGAACTGTCTGCAAAATAGGCTTTATGATAATTAATCCATCTGGGATTATGTTAAAGTCATACAATCTAGGATGCCATACATAAGAAAATAAAAATTTCTGTAAAGACACACTCAAAGCTTAATGATATTAGAGAATGAGAAAACTCTTGGTTGCTTAATTTTGCTGATTCAAAGCTGGTTTTGTTTGTTTTTGTTTTTAAAGACAGGTCTCCTTTTTGTCGCCTAGGCTGGAGTGCAGTAATTTGAACATGGGTCACTGCAGTCTTGACCTCCTGGGCTCACGTAATCCTCCAGTCTCAGCCTCCCAAGTAGCTAGGGCTACAGGTGTGTGCCACCACGCCTGGCTTTCTTATCTTTTATAGAGAGGGAGTCTTACCATGTTGTCCAGGCTGGTCTCTAACTCCTGGACTCAAGTGATCCTCTTCCCTTGGCCTCCCAAGTGTTGGGACTATAGGTGTGAGCCACCATGCCTGGGCTTAATGTTATCTTGAGGTCTTTAAAATTTATAGCTAAAGTATATATTCAGTGTATAACCTTTCATAATAAACTTGCATGGCAAAGCCTAATTTTTGCTCTTTAAAATTTTATTTACTTAGTTTAGGAGATGGGGTTGCAGTGTTGCCCAGGTTGGCCTTGAACTCCTGGGCTCAAGCAATCCTCTTGCTTCAGCCTTCCAAATGGTTTTTGCTTTTTAAAAATTTATAAAATCGATTATTCCACAGAGCTTTGGGGCTGAAAAGATCTTGAGATTTTATTTCATTTCTAGCATTTGCATCTGTGGGGATTTTAAATGTTTCTAACTTTAATTGAACAGTAGTAAGATTTTAAGAAAGTATTTTTAGTTTTAAAAAGAACATACCAATCAGTATGGGAATGGAAAGAAAAGGAACCACTGTGGTAGGAAAGGAGAACGATAAGAGAGCAAACAGATGTTGGGAGCCCCCTATTCATTCATTTATTCAAGAAATCTTGATTGACCATCTACAAGGAAGCAGGCACTGGGGAATACAACAATAAAAAACAGTCTTGCTTTCATGAAACAAGGTGTGCAAAAGCACTGGCTCATCTACATAATCTTCAAGGTTCAGTACAAATGTTTTCACTGGGGAAGCATTCCTAGAGGTGACCTCACTACCTTCCCATGCCTGTCTGTTTTAGGGTCAGTTTTATAGTCCCATAGGTGCCTGCACTTCTCTGCCATATCACAATTGTCAAGATATGGAGTTATTTGTGTTAAATGTCTCTCTCCCTTCCTAGCACAGAAGTTCCATAAAGGCCCTGCAGCCTTGGTCTTGCTCTACTTCCCAGACATACCAGGTTAGCACATCACTTGTCCTACCAATCTAGTCCAAAAAAAGGTCTCTGGCTAAGATCATCTTTGAACAAAGATATAAACTAGTTTTTGCCTTAGAAAAAATACACACACATTCACATGCACACAGAGGTGGCTCCTGCTGGGACAACTGTAGTCAGGATAATTATCTACTATGGACTAAAAAGGCCAAAAGGTATCAGGCACAATAAGTCATCCTACGTTGAGGTTTGTATTTGTGGGCCTTTGTGGGGCTGATGACCAAGCTGTGGCCGGAAAGCTGACAGCTCTGGAGGAGGCACCAAACTTTGGGTAAAAGCACTCATGTACTGGGAGAGCTTGAGGTTGGTCCTGGTCAAAGAGGAGAGGAGGACAGGCAATGTCCCTGGGAGAAGAAAGCAAGCAAAGTTAGGACTCCTCCCCAAGTCTAGAGCATCTGAACATCCCGGCTGGTGGTCTGGGAGCTTGGGAGGAAGCGGCTGGGGGGAAGGTGTGGGCAAGTGTATTAAACTGGTTTTGATATTCCCCATGTTTCCTCATCTGTCAGATTTCTTTACTGCCAGTCCTCCCATCTTGCCTCACTGATACATACATAAAGCTGCTGCCTGTGAAACTCTGTAGGTTCACCTGGGTAGTCTAGTTTGGGATTCTGGACTCTGAGTACTTGCGTGGCATATGTGGCAGGGGTGGTTGTGAGCTGTTAGAGTCTTTTGTCTCTTTATATCCAGTCTTAATCTGGAATGCACTTCTTTTACTACTTTCCCATTCTCCAATCTGGTGTAGGCTGGCCTGAGCTAATCAGCAGATTTGCTTGGCATCCCTAAAATCATTTGAAGAAGATGGAATGGTGTTAATGGCTATCTGTGCTAAAAAGGGAAAAAAATCACTTGACAATCTGTAGCTAGCTAAGAGGCGGTGAAGACAGGACCTTATGAATAACCAAGAAGTATATCATTAGCACATGACAGAGAGAAGAAAATATGACTATTTACATTACACTTATTTTATGGATGTCATACTCATTGACAGTGGTATGTTTTCTGGAAGAAAGCTTTTTCTCATCTAGCATATAAATAAATATGGATTTAAATTAGGTAAAATCACATCATCCCCATCACATAAGATATTTTGAAAAAACCCAGCATATATTTATGTATCTTCTTTATTTTTATATTTTTAAGGTGGTCTCTGCTTCCTCTGACTGGTAATACTTAAGTTGTTTATAAGCCATTTATTTAGAAGCTCATATTATATATATTTTTTAATTTCAAATAACAATAAAGCAATCTTGTCTTTGTTACATTAACTAGATACTATTTCAAGTGGTGTTTCACTAGTTTTGTGTGTTTGTGGCCATATAGTAAAGATTCTTAGAGTCTATGGATATCTAGATGGATCTAACAATACACGGAAACTTATGAAAACATATACTCATGTATACATACTATAAATTTTTCTATAGAGAAGGTTCAAAACCTTCTTTATAGTCTAAAAAGGATCCAAAACCAAAAAAGGGTTAGGAACCACTGCTCTATTGTAACTATATTTCAAACCTTCTTAAATCCTCTGAACGCTTCATAATAATACCTGCTTTCCCCTTTACAGATGACGTAGGCCAGAATACAGTTTGGCTGGAATTGTCACAGTTGGAGAGTACAGGAAATACAAAATGGAGCTGCTCATGCTGGAGGTGAGTGGGTTTTATTTTTGTAGATCATTCTTTTGTACCCTAGAAAATGTCAACAGCTTCCCCTGAGTATAACTAAATGCTTGTTTAGATCTTATTTTTTTAAAAAAAGAATGAAAGAGAGAAAGAAAGAGGAAGAGATTTTAGAAAAAGAGAGAAAAGGAGCAAGAAAGAAACCTCAAAAGAAAGAAAAAAAGAATGTAAGAGAAAGAAAGAGGAAGAGATTTTAGAAAAAGAGAGAAAAGGAGAAAGAAACAGCAAAAGAAAGAAAAAAATGAAAGAGAAAGAAAGAGGAAGAGATTTTAGAAAAAGAGAGAAAAGGAGAAAGAAACAAACAGCAAATGAAAGAAAAAAAAGAATGAAAGAAAGAGGAAGAGAAAGAGGGAGAGAGAATGGGATTCTTGTTTTATTGCCCAGGCTAGAATACAGTCTAAAAATGGGTATTAAAAACCTCTTTTATGCCAATAATTGTGTTTAACAATGGAGACAGGAAGGAAAAGG
>CAUYQU010067019.1:0-33875 GCA_963574635.1 Cheracebus regulus | reverse complement strand
AGCACCACCCCTCCTCCTCTTCCTACATCATAAGCCCTACCCCCCCCCCACTTCCCACACCATAAGCCCCGCCCCTCATCCTTCGTCCCACACCATAAGCCCCGCCCCATCCCTCTTCCCACACCATAAGCCCCGCCCCCTCATCCTTCATCCCACAGCATAAGCCCCACCCATCCCTCTTCCCACACCATAAGCCCCACCCCATCCTCATCCTACACCATAAGCCCCGCCCCCTCATCCTTCTTCCTACACCATAAGCCCCGCCCCAACCTTCTTCCCACACCACACGCTCAGCCCCCTCCTCCTTCATCCCACACCATAAGCTCCACCCCTTATCTTTCTTCCCACACCATAAGCTCCGTCCCTCATCCCTCTTCCCATACCATATGCTCTACCCCTCATCCCTCTTCCCACACCATAAGCTCTGCCCCCATCTCTCTACCCACAATACCCCTGAAATTCTGAGCAGGAACTCTGACTTAGATGGGAAATCTTTATATGGAAAATCAGATCCAGCAGTCCAGAGGGGTGAAGAGACCTGAGTAAAATTCTACAACTCGAGGGCATCTGAGTGTGCCTGGTGTGCAACTGACAATTCAAAAGAACTGTCCCCTGTCCAGGACACTCTCACATCCTGAAGACACTCAGGCTGCCCCAAGTCTGCCGAAAACAGCTTGGGCTGGCCCCCTCAGGGGAGATTTTCATCTGTCCCTCTCCAACTGGGCTGGCCTCAGCTCCACAGCAAAACCTTTGGCCCATTTCCATAGGGGGTTCCCCACTGTAGCTGGAAGAGGATGCAGGTGGGAAGCGAAGGTGAAGAGGACCCCACTCCTGAGGGGAGGAAAAGGCAAGGTCACGAGCCCAGGCTGTGTCTGGGAGGCTCAGAACAAAGTAACCACACTCCTTTGCTTGAACCAGCTCCTGTCCTGTGAGGGGCCATGTTCCACCCACAAACTCCCATGGAGGCCACAGAAGAGAGCTGAGAAGGAGAGGTAAGAGGAGGCAGCAGATTCTGCACAAATTCAACCTCCCCAGAAGTCCCAGAGCTGCTGTGGACTTTGAGAAAAGGAAGAAATGCTAAAGCATCACCCAGGTTCTCAAAAACCCAGCTGTCTTTCTCTCTGGGCAGGAAGACCCAATGCCTGGAAGTGCAAGCTTTGTTTCTGCATTAACACGCAGTCACCCTCAACAGAAGCCCTCCACCTGGCAGCCCTCAGCAAACCTATGGGTCTGTTTGCCTTGAATCAGGCCAGGGTTACCTGTAGCAGCAGAACACTCCACCTTTATAATTCCGCCTTTGGAGAAGGTACCTCATGGTTACTACTCCCGCGAGAGCACTCCCTCCACTGGGGCCCCTGCCAAGCACTTAACATATTTGTTTCTAGTCCTATACACCAAGCTTGTCCAACCCATGGCCCACAGGTCACATGTGGCCCAGGACGACTGTGGATGCAGCCCAATACACATTTGTAAACTTTCTTAAAACATTATGAGATTTTTCCTTTGCGATTTTTTTAGCTCATCAGCTATCATTAGTGTTACTGTATTCTACGTGTGACCCGAGATAGTTCTTCTTCTAGTGTGGCCCAGGGAAGCCAGAAGATTGGACACCCCTGTTATCGATGGTGCAATCATGTTTAGCCTCTCCTGCAAGATGGTGGGTTTTCTAAGGGCAACGCTCAGTTCTTCTTGCCCCAAAGCACACAGTAAGTGTTCAGGAGGTAGCTGCTGAGTGAACGGATCCACCAGCCCTCCAGCCAGCCTTTTTTCTGCAGTTTCCTGGCCCTCATCCCTGCATTCCACAGCCTTGACCTGGGGATTCTACACACAGAAAGTATCTGAACCAAGAGCATGCTACCCCATTTAACGCCTCCAAGAATTTGGGGCAGAAGGAGCACCACTATAGTAGATTTTTAGAGCCTTCCTCTGTGATCACGAGTTTCACTCAGGAGAAGCAGGTGAGAAAACCACACTCCAGGGAAACTGAGGAGGTGAGGAAGTGTTTACACCAGCAACTCGGCTCCTCCACCCTGCAATCAGCCAGGAGAACCTGCCAAGGGCCTGTGTCCACAGCTGAGAAGAAATGGCCAGATCAGTTAAGTGCTCTGCTGGTCTGTGGTCAGGCTACAAAAAAGGCCCCAGCTGCACCAGTTCAGGGTGTAATGCAGCTTTGTTTTTCCCGATGATTATTTTTCCCTGCAGCTTGTTCCAAAGGGAGGCAGAAGAAGCTATGTCTCCATGTTAGATGAGATCATCATACATATGGGAGCAGCATTTATTTAACAGGTTTCCAGAGCCTACTAGAGTTACACATTTTAGGCAAAATGCCCTTAGAAATAAAGTGGACTATTTCCTATCCACAATCCCCTCAGCTTCAGAACAGTCTTCTGGTTCTACATCTTTTCTAAAGTCCTCAGAAGAGGGATCAGCTGTTCTTTCTGTTACCATGTTTTCACTGAATGCTCTTAAAAGGTCTAAAGATGGCTTGGGTCTGTGAATTACAAAAGCTAACGGTTTAACCCATCTTTTAAACAAACACTCGACACAAGGCGAGTTTCTGGAGTTTCACCGAGTAAACTGCATCTGTGCACTCTCCCTATGCAGCCCTCACGGGCAGTAAGCCTGCCCTAGCAGAGGCCCAAGAACTCCAGACCTGCTCCTTATCACACTGCCTTGCTTCCAGGCTGCTTTCTGCTCCACCTGGCAGGTAGGAGGTTCAAGTTCAGCCCCCACTACCACTGCGCCACAAACCTGTGCTCAGGAAGCCTAGAAGGAGAGGCTCCATTTTTTCCATGCAAGCAGAGTAGACGTGACCAGTTCTCCAACTGTCCCACTGGAGTAGCCACTCTACCTCAGCCTTCCAGCTCTCCTGCCTGAAGTCGGGCCCATGGGATGGGATGCACTGTGGGAAGAAGGGCTGTGGGCAGCCACCACCTTGTAGAAGGAGACAGATGTCCACCTGATTTGATACCTTTCACATGCATGGGTGCCTGATGAGCACTCACAGAAGCTGCTAGGCTGAAAACTATGTTCTGTACTCGGACACTGTATTAGTCAGGGTTCTCCAGAGAAACAAAGCCAGTAGGGCATAGAGTCAGACAGACAGATGGACAGACAGAAGACAGATAGATAGATAATTATAAGGCTTTGGCTTATGCAATTATAGAGGCTAACAAGTCCCAAGATCTGCAGCCAGCAAGCTGGAGACCCAGGAGAACCCACAGTACAGGCTGGCAGGCTCGGGACCCAGGAACAGTCAGTGTTTAAGTTTGAGCCTAAAGGCAGGGGGGAAAAAAAGTCTCAGCTCAAAGGCAGTCATGCAGGAAGAACTCCCTCTTACTCAGGGGAGGGTCAGCCTTTTGCTCTATTCAGGCCTTCAACTGATTAGATGAGGCCCACCTGCCTTAAGGAGGGCCATCCGCTTTGCTCAGTTTATTCATTTAAATGTTGAACTTTATCACAGGAACACTCAAAATCATGACTGACTAAATAGCTGGGCATCCTATGACCTAATCAAGTTGACATATAAAGTTAATCATCATAGGTCCATATCTTTCTTATTCTGTATAATACTGGGGGATGGAGAGAGAGTCGAGAGGTGTTAATTTTGGCCACAGAGTTGTAAATTTCATTTCCACTTTGTCCTAAGACTCTCCAGAAGGCAGGCTGAAGAGACTGCAGCAATGTCTGCAAAGCAGCTGTGCCCCCAGTACACCCCTCTCCCTAACCCAAAAGTATGAAAGGCTTCAGTGAACCATTTGGCTGTGAGCAACCCAAAAGCAGGGTCCCTGCCTTGGTTGGGTATAGAACCCAGTGCCTACCACAGTCCTGACACAGAGAAGACCTCCAGTATAGGTTTGTTTAATGAATAAATGCATGCATGAACAAAAAAGCAATTGAATGATCGCTGCCATCTTTAAATCCACTCAGCGGCTATCAACGGAACACAAGTGTCAAGTCTAAACTGCAAAGGGTCAGCTGGGTGCAGTGGCTCATGCCAGTAATCCTAGCACTTTGGGAGGCCAAGGCGGGCAGATCACCTGAGGTCAGGAGTTCAAGACCAGCCTAGTCAATATGGTGAAATCCCGTCTCTACTAAAAATACAAAAATTAGATGGGCATGGTGGCACACACCTGTAGTCCCAGCTACTCGGGAGCCTGAGGAAGGAGAATCACTTGAACTCAGGAGGTGGAGGTTGCAGTAAGCAGAGATTGTGCCACTGAACTCCAGCTTGCGCGATAGGAGCAAGATGGATGGATGGAAGGAAGGAAGGAAGGACTGCAAAACGTCAAAAATGAAGATGCAAAACACTGTACCGAAGTCAGCCCACATTGAGGAAACAGTCCCTGTCTGCAGCATGTCTCCGGACTTCTGAAAGCAAATTCCTCAGATCCATAAACATGGAGGTCACATCTGTCCTCACCCAGGAGCTGCAGGCCCTTTTCTCTCTGAGGTGCCCATTTGATTCCACCAAACCCCCGGGGACTCAGTGCCCCCCCGTGACTCCCCAGTGTGAGGGCCCCACGCCTCCTGCCCCATCTCTCGGAAGAGCTGGCCCAGGGCTCAAACTCCCCTGATAAATTTGCCAGCCACTGCACCTCTCTCCTTTTTTTTTTTTTTTTTTCAGGCTATAAATAAGAATTGACCTTTTTATGGGTCACACATTTGTTGCTGAACTCTTCCTGTGGGCTGGGAAATGAGTTAAAACCATGAATCTTGAATATTCTTCCTGGGAAAAACTCAGAACGCCGGGGGGCATCTCCACAGACAGCTGTGTCCCGATGCCCATCTCCAGCCACTCCTGGAAGGCTGACACTAGGAAGCCTATGCTCCATGATGCCCGGGGCGTCTGTGAACGGCTAAACTGCATTTTTTTCCTTCCCTTTTTAAAGAGCTTGCCTCTTTCTGGAGCTTCCATCCTCTTTCTTCATCCCTATAAAAACAGATCTATTTTTGGCAGGTACATACACTGAGCCAGATTCTCACGCTGCAAGGCAGCAAGGGAGTGCAGGGGAATCAGCCTGGGGAAGGGGAGAGAGTGCGGGAAGGGACGCCTTGCCCTTGACTGCATGCAAGTTGAACTCCCATGACCGCATGCAAGTTGAACTCCCTTGACTGCATGCAAGTTGAACTCCATAAGCTACTTAACGACACTGAGGTTTCCATGGCCGTTGAACTATGCTGGGGCTCAGTTCAACGCAGAAGAGTGGGGCTCACTCTTCGCATGTTTTGTAAAAGGCTCACAAACAACATCAGAGGTACGTCTCCTGGGAGAGGTGGGCAGGATGCCTCCTGAGAGGCATGACAGTGGGGAGGGGACATCCATGACCCTGGTAACTTGCCACAACCCCACAACCCAGCCTCAGCTGAAGACTCAGAAAACTGACTCTCGACACACAGAGAGCTGAGCCAGGTCCCAGGTATGGGTGTTCATACACTCTGGGGTTTAAGTGCAAAAGGAGCTAGCTCTGTTCCGGGAACATAACAACAGGTCAGCATGGCCCGCCATTCCTGCCTCCAAGTCAGACCCTCAAGCTGTAACCGCCCCCAGTGCCGACAGGGACGAGCTGGCCACTGGCACTGGAGCATATATCTCCCTGGCCAACAAGAGCCTGTGCCTGGTATGCCCCTTGGCCATACCACTGCCCTCTGCAGGGGTCTGCCACCCTCCCCCCACCCCCACCGAGTGAAGTGTGCAGAGAACAATCACACTTCCTTTCTTGCCCTGCAGCAGACCTGCAGTTTTCAGCCTCCACGCCAAGCTGAACTGCCTGGTTCGTGGCCAATGGCCTTGGCTTTCTTACTCAAATATTCTTGTTTCCCAAGCCTTTCCCTTAAGGTTCTCACTTCATTTCACCCACAAAGTGTCTCTGAACCACCACTTTGAAATCCTAGCCCTGGAGACTCTACAGCAGAAACATGGCCTGGAAATGTAGAAAGCCAGGAAGGAAACCGATCCCAGCTCTTGTTGTGGGACTGATCCCCACTGCTCCCCCAGGAGGCAGCTGAGGAATGTGAAGGTTCCTTGTCTCCCAACCCCCACCCTGCCTAGGGGGGCCTCCTTGCTGCCTCCCATGGAGGCTGATGAATGTGGGAGGTACCTGGACGGGGTTACAGTCACCACCCTGGGCATCCTGGGTCCTTCTCCTCTGGCTCCCACCCACCCTGACCCCACCCTCACCTGGTAGGCGGCTTGTCTCATGAACTGCTTGGCAGGCTGCTTCCAAATGGCAGGCACCGTGATGACCCATCTGACATCAGAGTTCTCGAACTCCGAACCTGCCTGGTCACTCAGCTCCTGGAGCCAAGGGAAAGAAATGGAACAGGTCAAGTGGCAGCTGGTCCCCGGGGCAGCCTCCTGTGGGTTCACCGAATCCAGGCTTCCCGCCACAAGCTCTTCAGGAGCCGTTGCAGGGCCCCCTGAACTTGCCAGCATCAGAGAGCAAAGATCTGTTTCTGGAATATTCAGCAAGCAGGGAGCTCTAGCCCCTTTCCCTCACTAAATGAGACTGTGGGCTGGAGAGTGAAGAATCAGAGGAAATCCCTGTGGCCATGTCCTAGTCATGTGACTTTGGACAAGTGACAACCTCTCAGGCCTCAGTTTCCATATCTGTGCAGTGGGGATAATAATGCCTAGCTCCCAAGATTGTTGACAGGATTGACAATTTAGAGAGAGCTGTATTTACTGAGCACTTACCACATGTCTCCTACCTTATTAAGAACTTTGCACACACTGTCTCTATTCATCCAGTCAAGAATCCTGTTAGGAAGGCATTCTCACTGTGCCCCTTTCCTATAGATAGGAATACTGAGACTTGGATATGCTCAGTATCTTTTTTTTTTTCTGAGACGGAGTGTTGCTCTGTCACCTAGGCTAGAGTGCAGTGGCAATCTTGGCTCACTGCAACCTCTGCCTCCTGGGTTCAGGAGATTCTCCTGTTTCAGCCTCCTGAGTAGCTGGGACTACAGGCACGTGCCACCATGCCTGGATACTTTTTTGTATTTTTAGTAGAGACAGGGTTTCACCATGTTAGCCAGGATGGTCTCAATCTCCTGACCTTGTGATCTGCCTGCCTCAGCCTCCCAAAGTGCTGGGATTATAGGTGTGAGCCACCACACCCGGCCTCAGTACCTTTTTTACCACTGTACAGCTAGAAAGTAGCAGAGCCAAAATTTAGACCCAGAGCCTAGTCTATTTGTATGCAGAGAAGGTCCGAGTTGTTACACGTGGTCCTGTAGCTGAATAGTACCTGGCCCACAGTGATGCTTACCAGCTGGTGGCAGCTATCGTCACTGTCATCTACCTTATGCAAGACCAGCGTATCAGGGGAGTTTTCCCAACAGGAAGGGACGGCTATGAAGGACATGACCTCACCAGGAACCATGTAGCCCTTAACTTTTGGTTACGGTTAAACCACATCACTGAGGCCCATGTTGATAAATGGGCTGGGCAGAAGGATCAGAAGTTTCCATCTGGTTGATGGAAACGAATTATGTTGCTGGAAAACTTCTTAGACTCAGTATTCCCATCTGCGCAATGGAGATCATGAAACTAACCCACAGCATTACTGGCAAGATTCAATGAAAACACGTAAGGAATGTCTGGCCCAAAGACCTCTGACAAATGCTAGGTCTTTCCTCTCTTTCTCTTCCCATTGCCACATTCACCAGACGAATCTATAATCAAACCTAAACACACACCAAGGCCCTTCTGTGTCTAAATCAGCTCTGACACCAGAAAGATTAATAGACTGGTTAAAAAAAAACAAACAAAAATTCCTGACAGTGTCTCATTTTTCCTATTGTTTCAAATAGTTATCTTGGGTCGGGCCCACCCTCTCTCTCTCTGGACTAACTTCCTCTTTGATCAGTAAGTGATTTTCTTTTTGCCTTTACTTTTTCTGAAAATTTTAAATAAAAATGTCTCATGGTAAAAATATGCACACCATAAAATTCATTGTCTTAACCATTTTTAAGTGCACAGTTCAATAGTGTTAAGTACATTCCGTAAACTATTTTAAAATGTGTTTCTAAAAACATCTCTGCTTTGGACCAACACAAAGCAGTCATTTTTTTTTAAATCATCATCATATTTCGTTTCCTTGCAGGTCTGCATGGGGCTTGAAAAAACAGGTGAGAGGTATGATGTGTGTCAGGAAGAGTCTAAGCACAGTGCCCATTACCAGGCAGAAGATTTTAAACTCTTTAAAAGGAAAAGGGTTCAAAGTACCCATGATCGGCTTCCTGGAGCTGTCTGGGGAGTTTAGAGGAGCGGTCAGTTCCCCAGCGGGTAGAGAACAGCTTGGAAGGGAAAGGCGCCAGCATTAATTAATTTATTATCTCATGTGTCAGGCACTGTCACAGGCTTTCCTTCATGACCCACTGGGATGCTTCATTTCGGTGACGCTTAGACATTCCGCTTGAGTAGATATCCTGCCTTTGCTCATTCTGGCCAAGCCATAGCCCCCTCCCTCTGACTCCAGCCAGGCCCTGGCAAGTCAAGTTCCTCCTATCCGTCAAATAGCTTTTTCTCCTGTAATTTATTCAAGGCATGTTCCCTGCCGGGAGGAGCTACCTTTGAAAGGAAGGTGCCAGCAGGTTCCCTGGAGCCTCTCTGGCTGAGCTGAGGAGTTCACAAACAACCACCCACATCGCCACTTGACCTTCTGGAGCCGTTCCCTCCACCTCCTCCCTCCCCTTCTGAGATGGGCTGCTCATTCCTTTCCGGCTGGCAACACCCTGGGCTTTCTGAGTCCTAAATTTCTACCCGCCCCCCTCCACCAACCCTGATCCCTATGGACCTCCCTAACTCAGGAGCCCCTGTGTACTTTGCGCTCTCTGCTCCTTCGCCTGCCTCAGAGCCCACAGACACGCCCTCACGTGGCCTCGGGCCACCAGGTGCTAAGCAGGTCCCTCTGCAACCTTTGCTCTTCGGGCAGACTGGAGTCCACCTCACTGTACCCCTCTCCTTCTGCTTTCTGCCCCCTGGAACAAAGGGGCTGCCCCCTTCTCCAGTTCCAAGCAGACTTCAGGACGCTCGTCTCTGACTGTGGTCACCTTCCCGAACATGACCCAGTTCCCCCACCCCCTCTCCCATGCCTCTTCCCTCCACCCCATCTTGTTTCTAGGCCTCTCCCCATCTGTCCCCTTGTCCCCTTGCTGGTGGAATACTGTTTGTCCAGAACCCACTCCTTCAAAGCCCCTAGACCCTCTTTCTTCCTGGTTGTCAGGATCCTCCCTCTTGCTCCCTGAATGACCCGTGGCTTTCAGTCTCAGAACCTCCCTCTCTCCCTGCAGACAAACCTGCAGAATCTGAGTCAGCTCCCTCCACATCACCGACCTCCACCCTGCAGGCTCTTCGGATTACTGGGGTCTCTCACTCTATGCTGTGTTCTGAATGTGTTCCCCAAAACTCATGTATTGGAAATGTACCCTCCAGTGCAACTGTGTTGGGTGGGAGGTGGGGCCTAATGGGAGGTGGGTATTTCATGAGAGCTCTGGTCTCAGGAATGAAATTTTGCCACTATAAAAAGGGCTTGCAGCCAGGTGCAACGGCTCACGCCTGTGATCCCAGCACTTTGGGAAGCCAAAGTGGGTGGATTATGAAGTCAGGAGTTCGAGACCAGCCTGGCCAACATAGTGAAACCCCGTCTTTACTAAAAATACAAAAATTAGCCGGGCGTGGTGGTGCTTGCCTGTAATCCCAGCTACTCGGGAGGCTGGGGCGGGAGAATCGCTTGAACCAGGGAGGCAGAGGTTGTGGTGAGCCGAGACTGCGCCATTGCACTCCAGCCTGGTGACAAAGCGAGATATCCTCTCAAAAAACAGTGGGGGGCTTGCAGGAGTGAGTGAGCTCTTTCTCTTCTGCCATGTGAGGAAAAACTGTTCCTCCCCCACATCCCCCTAGCAAGGAGATGCTGCATTCAGGGCTCCATCTTGGAAGCAGGGATGGGCCCTCACCAGACACCAAATGAACCAGCATCTTTATCTTGGACTTCCCAGCCTCCAGACTGTGAGAAACAAATTTCTGTTTTTCATAAATTACCCAGTTTGTGATATTCTGTCACAGTAGCACAAAATAGACTAAGATACTTGATATGGTGTGGTGTGTCCCCACCGAAATCTCTCCTTGAATTGTAATCATCCCCACATGTCAAGGGCAGGACCAGGTGAAGATGATTGAATCATAAGAGCAGTTTCTCCCATACTGTTCTCATGGTAGTGACTGTCTCAGGAGATCCGATGGTTTTATAAAGGGGAGTTCCTCTGCACAAGCTCTCTTGCCTGCTGCCATGTAAGACATCCCTTCGTTCTTCCTTCATCTTCTTCTATGACTGTGAGGCCTCCCCAGCCATATGCAGCTGTAAGTCCGTTAAACCTCTGCCTTTATCAATTACCCAATCTAGGGTATGTCTTATTAGTAGCATGAGAACAGACTAATACAACGCTTTGCTACTATCCTGATGCCTATGTCACTCATTCCCCCACTAGAAATCCTTTGATGGCTTCCCACTAACCAAGAAGAAGTTCCCTGGCTTGGCATCCTCGACTGTGCACCGTCTTGCCCTGAGCTCACGGCATCCCAGCTTTATCCCACAGCCTTACCCTCCCTCCTTCCACTCCAACTGCTTTCCTCCACAGCTGTCTGTCTGCCACTTTCTTCCTTCTGAGCTGAGCCTGGGCCACCCCACCAGCTTGAAATACCCACCCTTCCAGTTGCTGCCTGTGAACCAACTCCACCCTGCCCTGAATCCACCTCCGACAGGGAGCCTTCCATGATGCTCTCCACTGGACAGAATCTCTGCCTCCCCCAGCACCCACAGTTACCCTCTTACAACTCTGACCCCAACCACACACTCCTGAGTTGATTTCTCACTGCCATAACTTGTATAGGAGTATACAAGACTGAGTTGATTTCTACACTGCCATGACTTGTACAGGATTTTGCACATAAAAGGCACTCAAAAAAACAGTACTTGAAAGTAATACCAAGTTCTCACTTCCTCTGTGTCTCCTTCTGACCCTATTTCTAGAATTCACTAAATTTCCTTTAGTGATCACACAATCCCAAATGCTTCTGAAGTTCCCAAATCTTTTTGGATAAAGCTGAATACATCAGGGCTGTTTAATCATCTGATCACCACCCACTGGTTCTCATGCCTGTGGGAGGAGACAGGGAGAGGAGAGCCATATTCCACTTCAAAATCAGATGTTTTCAGTATGTCAGGCCATCATGACCACAGACCTTTGTGGGGGTGATCCAAGGGGGCTCACACTACTAGCTTCTTCCATGGGATCTGGAGGGATAGAGGAAGAGAGGGAGGAGGAAGAGAAATAGCAGCCGCCATGTACCCAGTGCTGACTATAGACCAAGCTTCAAGGGAGGCACTGCATGTCCAATCCCATTTTCTATCAAATGGCCTAGGAGGTACAGTTATGCACCCCGCTCTCCAGTTAGGAAAGTGGATCTTGGAAAGATGAAGTACCTTGCCCCGAATGGCACAGCTGCTAAGTATATTTCCTGCCTCTCTTTTTCTTTTATTGCGATATAATTTCCATACCATAAAATCCACACTTTTAAAGTATAGAATTCAGTGGGGTTTAGTGTATTCACAAGGTTGTGCAGCCAACCCCACTGCCTAATTTCATCACCCACCAAAGAAACCCATGCTCTTTAGCAGTCGCTTGTACTCCCACTCCCCGCGGCCCCCAGCAGAAAAAGCTTCTGCTTTCTGTCTCTGTGAAGGTGCCTGCTCTGGACATTTCATACAGATGGAATCACACGATATGTGGCTGTTTGTATCTGGCTTCTCTTACTTCACATGGTGTTTTCAAGGTTCCTCCATGTGGTAGGATGTAACAGTAGTTCAGTTCTCATTCTGGCTGTAAATAACATTCATTGTAAGACAGCTCACGTTTGGTTTCTCCATTCATCAGCGGATGGCCATGTGGATTGTTTCCAGTTTTTGTCATTATGAATAGTGTTGCTAGG
The DNA here is from genome assembly GCA_963574635.1 of Cheracebus regulus. NCBI lineage: Eukaryota > Metazoa > Chordata > Mammalia > Primates > Pitheciidae > Cheracebus > Cheracebus regulus. The sequence continues at coordinate 21,883 of CAUYQU010067019.1, read as the reverse complement.
CACATTCATGTATACATGTGTAGGTGTGGACATTTGCTTTCCTTTCTCTTAGGTATCTACCCAGGAGTGGAACTGCTGGGTCCTATGGTAACTCTGTGCTTTACTTCTTTAGGAATTGCCAAACTGTTTTGCAAAGAGGCTGCACCATTTTACATTCTCACCAGCAGTGTGTGAGGGTCCATCCTGCCATGTGTACTCCAAAGCCCAAAGCCCACACTTTCCCTCGACGCTGTGCCCCCTACCCTTGCCAGCAGGTGCAGCAGCCCGAGACATGGAGCTGGCATGGGCGCTACCGCCTAGCACACAGCCAGCTGGCTTCAACTATCAGTCCTACCTTCAGCGCCTGCTCCTTAAAGTACTGCAGGGCATAAGCAAAGATTTCAAGGGCTTTGACTTTCTTGCCGTTTGCTGCCATCAGGTCTGTATCCATGGTGAGGTCCTGGTAGGAGGAAGAGGAACAACAGTAAGCTGATGACAAAGGAGCAACATGTCTTTTGGCTTTGGGACTGCTCCAAGGGGGTCTAGAGGATCCTGGTGAGCCACGTCTGTGTTCCCCATGCTTAAAGAGGCAGACTAGGGTGGTGCATCCCCCAAAATGGGGCCTGGCAGCAGTGTCCCCTTACTGTGTAGAAGGCTCTGGCTGTCCCCTCCAGGCCCCACCTTCACTGCTGTCTCCTTCTCTCCCTCTCTCTCCTGGATCCTCTGGGAGCAGAGATTTCAGGGGCAATGGTAGAAGTCAGGAAGAGAGAATAGGCAGCAGGTGCCACTCCCCATGCAATTTCCATACTATTTCTACATTCAAACATACATGGTCATGCTCAGGATTCCCCCCGATGGAGGCCTAATTGTACCAACCCACTGTCATGCATGATGCTAAACAGATGAAGCTTTCGTTCCCCAGCCAAGTCACCAAAATAGAAGAGCTCCTATTTTAAGACTTGCCCTGTATAATCTGCCAGGAACCCAGCATGGCTGCCTTCCTTTCTCCACCGAAAGTGAAAGCAGCTGCTGAGTGTGGTCCTAAAAAGAGGATGCTCTGCAGAGCCGAGATGCTGGTGGACGGAGAGCACTAAAAAATGATGAGAAAAGTCCCCATGGGGTAGGGATAGGCAGGGAGTGTGAGCAAAAATCAGGAGAAAGCCCCCGGGTCTCCTGAACCAACAAGCTCATTACTGCCAGGGGGAAAAAAAAAAAAAAATCACTGGGGCCTCCAGATTGATCCAGGCTGGGTAATTATGCTTTGCCTTGGGAGTGAGACCGGGCATTGAATTACTAAGCCAGCCACGTGGAGCCGTCTGTGGCATCCTGACCTATCTGCACTTGCTCACTCCTCCCAGCCAGCTGCCTTCTGCTTCTGGTGCCCAGCAAAGATACCCCAGCTTTGGGGCAGCAGCTCTCAGGCTCAGGAAGGTGGCCAAGTGCCAGGAAGCCATGGCTCTGAATTGAAAAAACCCTGTGCCTCCTTCCACCTGCCATCCTGATACTCAGCGCTGAATCCCACCCGGCAAAATAGGAACAGTTCATTTCTAGCAGAACTCGGTCTGTGCCATAGAAAGACAACCATGCCGATGAGCACAGAGCCTTGGAAGGCAGGGTGCTGGCTGCTGAGTTTCCCATTTATGTTCGTTTTGTCATCTACAAGCACTCAGCAGACAAATGCAAGCAATTAGAATAGGAGCTTGCACTTGACTAAAACTTCATCTGCACCAAGCATGGCTCTAAGAGCTTTATGTATTTTGATTCCTTTAATCCCTACAATATCCCCATGAGGAAGGCATGGCCATTGTCTCCATTTTACAGAGAAGACAAAACAAGGCAGGGAGAGGTTAAGTAACTTGGATTACATTTTCCAAAGGTGCCAGTGGCCAGATTGAAACCTAGGCCGTCTGGCCCCAGAGTCCGTGGTCTTAATCATGATGGTCATCCTGCCTTTCTGAGCACTGAGAGTTAAGGAAACTTCATGGAATAAAATGCTTGAATCAAAAAAGTTCTATCCTATGCCCTATCCTTTCTACAAAGCTTCGGGGTGGCAGGGGATGCCTATTTGATGTAGGTGTCCTGGTACACTGGCTTGCTGGGAGCTGAGGCCACCACTCTGGGAGCTGGACCTCCAATTATTGGGCACTTGATGTCCTGAGCTCCCCCTCCCCCACATAGAGAGCTGGATGTACCAGTTGTTACTGGTTGTTACATCCAAAGTGGTTAGCTAAGAGCTGCTGCCCTGAGCTCCCCATGTGCCCCTAGCCCGCAAGTGGCTCCTTCACGATTTGCTGATCTCTCCATAATCCAGAAACTAAAGGGGGAACTGCTGGCACGGAAGGAGGCCCCCAGCACCCCTCTCCCCTGGTATAACCAGGGTCCATTTTCAAGATAAATGAATGGTTAAATATTCAGAATATCTCCCTGTCCACATGCACATTACAAAGCATTGCGTATTCCACAAAAGTGCTGTGTACTCCAGGTTGTGTCTAAAACCAAGGTAAATGACATTGATTTCTGCTTGGGAGAGATGGGAGGGCCCCTTGAGTTGGGAGGACATCCCTCCCCCATCCCAAGGCTGGAGGAGCCATGGTGCTCCGTGAGGGGCACCTGCGGCCCTGGGAGAAGCTCGCTTACCCCAGTGGTATGCAGCTTCATCTTGAACTTCTCCAGATACAGCCATTGCTTGGCCTCATTGGGATCCAGGTCATGGTAAAAATCCCTGGCGGCATACCCAAAGCTGTGGAACTTCCTCTCAGGAGTCAGCAAGATGGTGGTTGGAGTCTTCTGATTGGACACACCAGGGTCTCCTCCCTCCCATCGCCTGCCACCAAGGGAAGCACAAGTTATGGGGCCTTCTTTCAAAATCCAGTTCAGGCTTGAACACCTACTGTATGCATGAGTGTCAGTGATGTAGGTGCCCAGGCGCACTCTGGTTCTGCTGGATGAGCAGCTACTAGAGACACAACTTCAGTTAAAGAGAAGACGAACTGGCCAAATGCAAAGTTTCTGCTCAATAACAAGCTCTGCCTTGATCCTTTCATTCCATGCTTACTGGGTGCCTACTCTACGCATCTACCCATGTGCAGGAAACTTTTATATCTGTGCCTGCAAATAATTCACAATCTGCTAGGTAACATATTTTTAATTTGCAAGCACTCAATAGCAGATATACTGCTAGGTTGAATCCTCTTTGAAACAAAACAAGGTAGGCACGACAAATGCATAATGGCCTGCCTTATGAGATGCAAATGAGGGGCCCAGGGAAACAGCCTGAGGTGCCAGCTTGGGGGCAGAGGAAAGAACGCAGGATTCAAGGAAGAACTGAAGAAGAGACAGACAACTGGATCTCAAAGGAGGGAAGGACACTCCAGCTGCTCAGAGGTGGGCCAGCGCAAGGCATTCGTGGGGAACGTTAAGTGATCATGTTGGTCGGAGGGTGATAAGAGTGACTGTGAAAATGCAAAGAGTGAGAAGTGCGATTGGGAAAGTGGCTGGAATAGGCTGAGGAGAACCCTGGGGACTTAGACATTTACTCTGTGAGTAATGGGAAGCCACTAAAGGTCTTAGACCAGGGGATGACAGAATCAGAGCTGCTGTTCATAAGGGCAAACTGGGCTAAACGGAGGGGAAGGGAAGCCAGGAGGCTTGGATCTGTAATGGAGCAGAGGTGAAAGAACCACAGAAACAAGAGATCTCAGCACTTTGGGAAGCCGAAGTGGGAGAATCACAGTGAGCTATGATGGCATCACTGCAGTCCAGCCTGGGCCACATAGCAAGATCCTGTCTCTAAAAAGAAATGAGAGAGAGAGAGAGAGACAGAGAGAGAGAGAGAGGGAGAGAGAGAGAGAGAGAGAGAGAGAGAGAGATGCTACAGTAAGAGAAAGGGAAGCAGCAAGGGGAAGACAGGAAACTCAATGCATCTGCTCACCTCTGGGGCCACTACAGAGAAGCCAGGGCCACAAAGAGGCCAAGCTGTTCCCTCCCCAGTCTGCCGCTGGCCATGTGACCCCATGCACAGCCCATGCAGCCTAAGGTGCAGATGCAGTGGAGGAAGGGAAATGAGCCGCCTTCCTCATCCACGGCGGAAGTGGCCACGCTCCCAGCTGAGCCTGGACCTGCTCCCAACCCCACATCATTAAGCATCAGTAGGACCATCTTGGTCCAGATGGAGCTCCGGCCTCCACCAAGATTTGCTGCTCAGAGTGGTCTGGAATCATCCCTGGCCAATTTCCCTGTCAAGCTCCATCAGGATGCTGCTCCTACCCTTGGAGCCAAAGTCCCCAAGGTGTCCGCACTGAGACACAGGGATGGTACTGATGCCAGGCAGCTGCTCCACACACTGCCCTTAGCAAACGGAATTGTCATTAATATTAACAGTGATGATGTCAGTAGAAAATGACTCCATGAGTTCTGTCCCTTCAGATTTTTATTCCTTCATTGCTACTTAAGACAAAAAAAAGTTCTTTCTCACTTATAATTTGTCATGTTAGCATGATTATGCAAATGTGTTTTGACTGAAATAAAATTCAGGTAGAACCAACCAACCTCCCTCCAAAATCTCTACCATGACTAAGATACCACCTCTAGAGGCCCTGAACTATGGGCATGGTTTGTAAGTCCCCCTCACAAGCAAGTTCAAAGTTATTTCCACTCCTTCTTTTCCGTTTTCACTGCCTGACTATTCTGTTCAAATTACATTTCTTAGAACAATTACATAGAAGCTGATAAACATTGATTCTGGCCTTTAATGGCATATTCTTTTCCACTGAGATTTTTCTTCCGGGGGGTCAGTGACGGCAGCACAGACCCTCATAGCATCTGCCTGGCTAACTGGAGAGAGAATCCTGATGGCAACTGAACACCAAGGGCAATGCTGTCATCAGAGTTCGCTATAGAATGGGCTTTTTATCATTTCCTGATGATATGACACCCAAGGGTCTCTGTACCCACTTAGGACAATAGCTTCAGGCTGAGCCACATCTCATTTTCAAGAGGAAAGGTGAGACTTAAACCAAGATTGGGGGTGGGGAGGAGTCATTTTTATTATGACTTGTGTTTTACACAACCCCTTATAAAAATTCCTAAAATGCAAACATTAGCTGGGTGTGTTTGTATGCATCTGTAGTCCCAGCCACTTGGGAGGCTGAGGGAGGAAGATCGCTTGAGCCCAGGAGTTTGAGGCTGCAGTGAGCCATGATCACGCTACTGCATTCAAGCCTGGGCAAAAGAGCAAGAACTTGTCTCCAAAAAAAGTAATAGCAACAACAACAAAACTAAAAAATTCTTACTCTAGGAGCAGTGCTAAATTCCACAATTACTCAGTTGAAAGAACTGCAAAGCCAATTGCAATGTATCTTCAGAGTCATCCCTTGGAATTGAAAAACTGGGGTGATAATTGGGCTTCCAAAGATTTGAGGGGCCGCACCCTGCAAGAAGGTCATGGGTCAAGCCTGGGATCCTGTGGATGGGTGGCGCTGGGGGCCTGCAGGCTGCTCGGTGTGTGGGGAAGGGAAGGGGGCACCCAGCACAGACTGCATCCCACGAGGCCCAGGGCAACTTTGCCTATGGGGCCAGTTGGCTGAGAGTCACCTCATGCTGCTTTCTCTTCAACAGGTGCTTTCTGTCTCTGGCTACCAACACCCCGGGACTTCTCTTCACTTGAAAGGACAGCACCTTCCCTGCTTTCATTTCACTACAGGCTAAGCACCTGATAGACACTGTCGTTTCATTTGCACACACATCTTGCGAGGCCGGTATTGTCAGGATCCCCATTTCACAGATGAGGAAACTAGAGTTTAGCAGGTTCAGCCATTGCCTAAAGTCATAGAGTAAGTGGCCAAGCTGGCACCTGGATCCTTCCATCACAGATCCTCTACAGGTCTGTGCCTCTCACCCAGGCCACAAGCTGGATTCACCTAGGCCAAGCCTTAAACGTACTGCCCAGGCCCCTCCCCAGACCAACTAAATCAGAATTAAATCAATGTCTTTATAAACCAGGAGCCTAGAGCCCAGAGATCAGAAATGACTTGTCCCCAGAGGCATCGTGAGCTTGGGCTGAGCTGAACCAGGATCCTGGGCCCTCTGAAGTGCCAGTCACTGGCTCATTGCCTAAGCCTGCCTGGAGTCTACATGAGTGTAGTAGCTGGCACCAGCCACATGGCCTTCCCACCCACAGCACTCACCTCATCACATGGATGCATTCCGGCTCCTTGGTGAAGCTGTAGGCATAGCCACTGGATGTGGTCCCAAAGTCAATGGCCACTACCACGAGAAAGGACTGCTGTTCTGAGACGTTGGAGTCAGTGTCGTTCTGCAGATATACAGTGAGGCATGGGGGGTGTTGGGGGTGGGCCTGGCTTTCAGGAAGACACCTCTGGGGGACGTTTACCTTGCCTAGCTGTGCACCCCCTGCAGACAGAAGGACATTCCATATTCCAGCTCAAGTCTACCACCTGAAGAGCCCTGGGAAGAGGGCAGGCCCCTGCCTGAGTGGCTTGTGGAGAAATAGGGGCACCCCGAGTGGAGGGCCAGGCTGACTGGATGAAGGCACCTGCCTGCAGCTTGCCCACTCCTCTCTATCGATTGTGCGAGCACACAGCTAGTTACAGAAATTCTACCATCAGGACTGGTCGCCCAGTAGTTCCTGAGCAGACACGATCTTCTCCCAACCCCTGCTGCCTTCCACAAGGCCCTGTGCAGACCTCTGGTCACTGCCAGGAGCATTTTGCCAGCTGTGCCTTCTGTACACCCAGGTGACTGCTCTATCTGTACTGGCATTTCGTGCTTGTGAGCAAGGCTGGGCATCCCGGACCCTGCCTGATCCTACCACGCCAGGCATATGACCCTCTGTGACTACAGGGCCCAGGGCCTTGCCTCATCTAAGTCACTTAGACAGGCCATTTCAGGTTTCCAATCCTTTCTCTTTTTTTTTTAAGCAGTTTAGACTTTTTTTTAAACTCCCACAGAACTCCAAATTACAAAACCAACAAATGTTGGAGGGGAGGGGTGAGAATGCTACTCACCTGGCCTCTCCTCACACTGCTCCCCTACCCCACGGCCCTGAAACTCCTACAGGACACCTTTGGGATACAAAGCTTGAAAACCACAGAACCTGGCCCGAGGGGACCAACCCTCCCAGTTTGCCCAGAACTGAAGGAGTGCCCAGGGTGGAGGACTTGCAGTGTAAAAGCCGGACAGTTCCAGGAAACCAGGACAGGTTGGCACCCCTACCTAGGGGTAACTCCACAGTTCTCCTCAGGTCTTCTTTTTGCATCTGCTCAGCTGACACAAAGCTGCCCTGTCTTCCGGGCACTCACTTGGGTTGGCTGTCTGCACAACTACATGTGCTCCCCTCTGAACGGCTGCCCCTCAACATCCATCTTTCCTCATACAGGGCAGGGTGGGAGCAACAGCCCCACTCAATGCATATGAAGCCTGCTCAGTGTTTCTCTGCTGGGCAAGCTGTTGCAGAAATAATTATACAGCCAGGGGCTTCTGGACACCACAGACAACTGCAGTGGACAGAGCTCACGTATTCACCGATTCACTGGCCAGAGTCAGCGGCTTCCTTTCAAGAGGATGCCTCATGGGCTCTGATCCTGAATCTTTAAAGGGCTGCTCCCATCTCGCCTGCTTCTGTGACCCACTGGCCCCTGCTCCAGAAGCACTAACCACAGCACAGAAGGCCTTCCCAGGCCCAGGATGGGGAAGGGGCTTAGCAGAGCTCCTGTGGCCAGGACCAGGTCAATTTAATCTCCAACCAGTGAATGTGAGGGACTGCCCAGCAGCCTGAACTGTGAGATCAGACCCAGAATGCAAAGGAAGTCAGTACACACATGTGCACATGTGTGCGTGCACACACACACACATTTCTTACCACAATATGGGAGGGGGACAGAGGCGTTATTCCTGTGTCCCCAAGACTCCGGGCTGGAGATGAATATGCAGATGTAGGAGCCGTTTCTGAAAGGAAAAACAAAGTCCCCTTCTTAGAAGTGTCATGGGCTGACCCAGAGAGAAGAAATGAGGGTTGCGTGTTCTTGCTCTTCCAGGCACTGTGGCCTCTGCAAAGCTGGCTCACGAAATGGGCAAGACCCAGCCCCAGCCAGGAAGGCAGGGGCATCCGTTCCAGCACCCCTTTGCATTTGGTATTTAGAACCTGACCAAATGAGATGCTCCTTTCCTCCCAGTTGCCACCAGGCCTGTCTCTCTATGCCACTCAACCCAACTTAGTCAGAGATGCTGCTCAGTCCCCAAAAGCCCCAGTTCCTGGCTGTGCTGTCTGTGGAGCCAGAGGCCAGGCTCCAGGCTGGACTAGCAGGACCTGTAGCCACCCGGAATTATGTCAAATTTTCATGTGCATTTTCTTGAAAGAGTGTCTATAGCCCTCGGGTTCCCAAAGTGGCATGGGGTACCTCCCTCAGGGATAAGCACCCCCTGTCCTAGGAACGCAGGATAAGACACCGCTTCAGAAAGAGCGCCATTGCCTAGCAGATGCACTAGCTCCTCACCCCTGCCAGAGCATGTGACTTCATCTCTCTTCGGTGATACTGAAGGTTTGGGACCTTTTTCAATCATAAAAACCACAGCAAAAAGACAGATCAGCATTTCTAAACCCTGCAGATGGGGCCCAACAGCCATGAGGTCACACAGGTGACGGGCCAGTGGCTAAGCAGCAGGAGCACCATTGTGTCTGCTGCCCTGCGCTCACCATCATTCAGGCCTAGCATTGTTCTGAAGTCTTCCCAGAGCCCAGTGGCTGTGCCCCAGGAATGGGCCCCCCAGGAGAAAACACACTCTCCCTGGCAGGCATTGGAATGTGTCACAGTGCTCTCCCTGCCTGCTGCCTAGGGCTGGCAGGGCACAGAAAAGCTGAGCAAGGATTTCATGCTCCCACTGCAGAGATAAAGGCTGGACGCTTGGTACCTGCAACCACCCAGCGTCATCCTCGGTGCTCTGCGCATGCTGCTCCATTTAGTCCATATGTACTGAAACCTGCTAGGAAGAAATGGGTGATTTTCCAAGGCAATATCTGTGGTCAAGGGAACCAGAGGTTTGAGGCATCTGAGAAAAGCCTGCCTGCTTTTAGGGGAGCAGGTGGAGTGGTTCCATCTGCCTCTTCTGCTAAATCACTTTGGGTTAATCCCAGGCTCTTGCTGATTTCTTTTTCTACTTGATGAGAACTCAAGCAGCATCATTACAGCGGGTACCAAACGGGCTGTAGAATGAAATGAATCATGCAGGAGTGAATGTGAAGCCTCAAATCTGCACAGCCACCTCCCACTCTCTGCAAGCTCACATCTTCTCTCCTCCTGATGAGGCTCAATTCCTATCTTGGGGAGAGAGAGGGACAGTCCAGTAATTACAGAGGCAAAATCCAACTCGCTGGATAAAGAACTTGAATAGACATTTCTCCAAAGAAAACATATAAAAGATATAACAAGTACATGAAAAGATGTTCAACATCATTAGTCTGTAGAGAAATGTAAATCAAAACCACAGTGAGATACGGCTTCACACTGACTACAATGTCTATAGTTTTTTAAGAAAGGAAAATAACAAATGTGTCAAGGATGTGAAGAAATTGGAATCCTCGCACATTGTTAGTGGGAATGTAAAACAGGACAACCACTGTGGAAAAGAGCTTGGCAGTTCCTCAAAAAGTCAAGTATAGAATTACCATGTGACCAGTAATTCCACTTCTAGGTATCTACCCAAAAAACTGAAAACAGGGACTCAAGGAGATACTTACATGCAAACGTTCATGCAGCATTATTCACAATAACAGAAAGGTAGAAACACTTCAAGAGTCCAGCAACAGATGAAGGGATGGGCTGAGCACGGTGGCTCACACCTACGATCCCAGCACTTTGGGAGGCCAAGACGGGCAGACCACTTGAGGTCAGGAGTTCAAGACCAGCCTGGCCAACATGGTGAAACTCCATCTCTACTTAAAAATATAAAAATTAACCAGGCTTGGTGGCACGTGCCTGTAGTCCCAACTACTTGCAAGGCTGAGGCAGAAGAATCACTTGAACCCAGGAGGCAGAGGTTGCAGTAAGCCGAGATTGTGCCACTGCACTCCAGCCTGGCGACACAGCAAGACTCCATTTCAAAAATAAATAAATAAACAAATAAAACAGATGAAGGGATAAACAAATGTTGTATATCCATACAATGGAATAATATTTCGTTGTAAAAAGGAAGGACATTCTTATACATGCTGCAACATGGGTGAACCTAGAAAATATGCTAAGCAAAGTATGTGGATGCAAAAGGACGAATATTCTATCATTTCACTTATATGAAATCTCTAGAAGAGGCAAGTTCATAGAGACAGAAAGTAGATTAGAGTTGATGGGGGTGGGAGGGAGGGAGAAATGGAGAGTTCTTGCTTAATGAGAACAGAATTTCTCTTTGGGGTAATGAAAAGTTTTGGAAATAAACAGTGGTGATGGTTGTATAACATTGTGAATGTAATTCATGCCACCAAATCATACACTTAAAATGGTTTAAATGGCAACTTTTATGTTATACATACTTTAAAAAAAAAGCCTTATTAAAAAGTTTAAATCAATTTGCTCATCTGGGAGGGGAAGCTATTTCTGATTTCTATTAGCACCCATGACTAACAGAATTGCTATTAGCCGTAGGTGCTAATTGCTCTTGAGAAGAGAATGGAGAAGTCAGCTCAGTTCCTAGACCAGCCTATGGAACTCCACCATCTTTGCTAATCTCCCAGCGCAAGGGAACCCCTTCCATGAATGCAGGGGGATCTCTGCCTTCCCACTAGGGGGCCCAGCCAGATAGTCCTTCCACCTGTTGGTGAGAGGTCCCCCCTGCCCACAGCCCTTGGGCAGCCTGCAGAGAAATGCCATCAGCACCAGGAGCCACCCTCTCCACCTGCTACCTGGAAGGCCTGCAGCCATGTGTCCACATTTGCACAGACGGTCCTGAAAGAAACCAAATGTCTAATTGCCCAGAAAATCTGGTGTTGGCAATTAGCAAACAAGCTATTATCTGCAGACAAACTATCTACCCTGCTGTTGCTTGGTTCTAATTATCCCATCACTCAGCCCTTCTCAGAGCCCTGGGCCATCTCACTGATTTGCAAAATAGCCAAGGTTGGGCCACAGATGGAACACGTGTCTTGGGTCCCCAGGGGACTCTAGGATACTTTGAGGGCAAGAATCAAGGATTTTTGGTTCTCCTGTACCTCCCCCCAACCCCACTGCAACTGGGCCAGTATTAAATAAATCATTTGACTTGCTGATCACTCAGCCAGGCCTAGAGGCAGCTTAATCTCATGGACTTTTTCCATCAGAAATTAAAATCCAGGTACATTGTGCCATGATTTAAAACTGATCTGCATAGAAGGTATGGAGGAGTAACATTTCCATAGATACCTGCACATGGTGTATACCCACATGTGTATATCTGTATATTCCAAATCATATATTCCAAATCAAAGATAATTCACCTGCAAATGTCCATCAGTACAGCACAGGAATACACACAGCCAGTAGAGACATGCTAATATTTCTCTGCTTCACTACTTAGGATGTCAAAGTGGTGCTCAAAAATTCTCAGGAAAAAAAATGGAAAAGTCTATCTCACCTCCTTAGGAAGATGGGGAGTTTAATTCCGATGTGTCCCAACAAGGCTTGAGATCTTGCATTCAGTAGGCAAATGATTAGAAATAAAATACAAAGGGTCGACAGAATATTATCTATTTATCTATGGATATCTGACAGATATAAGCTAACGAACAATAGGAGAGAACTGGTGAATGGAATGCCTAAACATACCAAGTGTAGGCTGTGTATACTGGCTATCAGTTATACAGAGGCCATTATCCACAGTAAGAAACTCCAAATGCCATGAAGTGTGGCCCTGCCTCCGCTGCTTCTATAAAGCCAATACAACAACATCTCCCCTGGGACTACTTTTACCCAGGGGACATTCCAGTTCAGCACGCACAGGTTGACCTGGACCCACTAGGAAGAGAAGAGGAAGGCTAAGTCAATGCCTCGACACAAACAGAGTTTCTTAAAGTCAAGGCTTAGAAGAAAGAAAGGAAGCTGAAGAGAAGATTTTATCCAGATCCTTCTGTGGAGGTAGAGAAGGAAGACTGCTAAAAGACAGGTTAAAGAAAATGCTTTATCAGGAAATGTGATCAAGGACAGAGCTAAAGGTGCTAGGAGTTTTAAGAAATACCTACTGCACCATTCCAAGTAGATTCACTCAAAGCATCTTCCACTTCAAGCACTAAGTTACCCTAAAATCCCATAACTCACTGAGATTCGAAAATTTCACATCGAGGAATCAGAAAAACACTGACTCTTTCAAGAGTGCAAACTACCAGCCACAAAACTATGGTTAAGCAGAGAAGGAAGAGGCTCTACAAGACTGAAGTGATGTTAAATTATCCATAACTAATAGCAAAGGAAACAGGATGATTAATTTTTGTTTGTTCCCAGAAAGCTTCAGTCTTGTAGAACTAGTGTGCAGACTATCTTCTTTGGTTTAGTGAATGTAAAAACAAGATGACAAAGGTGGTTATAGATTCACTTATAAACCTGGAACACCCCACCCCAACACATTAAATAACTTTGCCAAAAAAGAGGGGTATATAAAGAAAAGAAAATATTTTTGCAGCAAGGTAAAGGACAAATAAATGAAAGTATTAAATCTTGGCCAACAAGTCTCCTGCCCCAGGATTTCTTACAAACCCAAACCAGATAATTAAGGAAGACCTAGTTTAATTTGTTAGGTTAATCCTCATCCCTTGTCTTAGTGGTATAACAATTAAAATGCAGGCTTCATCTGGATTTCTGCTGTAAAATGCAATACATACAAAATTCAGAAACATTTTTATGTGTTCCCAGCTCTAATGACTTTAATTAAAGCAGATGTTCTTAAAATTAAAAACAGTCTTGATAAGAGAAACTCAAGGAGAGCCATAATTCATGAACTCGCTTGCTGTTCTCCCTGCCAGAGACATTAGTCAGCAAATGGCCGTGAGCAGAATCGCAGACTTTCTGAGATACACAAAATCATTTCTGCTCCATAAATACAACATGTTTAAAGATGAAGACAGAACCATAGGGCTGACTTTATTCTACAAGGATCCAGGCTCCGAGGAAATGTGACAGGTGGTCTCAACAATAGTGACACACTCGTTTCTCCAAACAGTCCTTCTTGTTAGCTTTCAGACTTATATATCTATCAAATACATGCCCAATTTCAAAAGGAGTTTTAAGGTCTGGTCCTTATGATTTAAAAGAATACTATATATATGTATATATATATATATTTATATTTATATACATATTTATATATATATATATATTTTTTTTTTTTTCATTTCTTTTTCCCTGCTGGCTGTGCTGGCTGTGAGATGACAGGCCTTTGCTGATGATTGCCTAAAATCAGACTATTTGAAAAAAAACTCTCTCTCTTTCTCTCCTTATATGCCTGCCTGCAGTGTCATCTTTGAAAATTGATCAGCTCAAGGTCATATGTAGGTTACTGGCAAATATCTTTTCAGAAGGAAAATAAAAAATCTTTTATTGCCCTATAACAGGCTTCATGGCTAGCTGAACTAATGCATTATTACTGTAAGCTGAACTTCCATTTCAGTAAATAATTTATGGGCTTTTTTTTAATCACCATGGTGGATGTCCAGAGTAAATGGAAATTTTATTGGCATGAACCAGGAGACCCTCTCATTACAAAGAACACTGAGTGTAAAATAACCACTCCACAAATGCTAAATAATAATTATGGAAATGAGCATTTACCATGGCAGAGACGGTAGCGCCAAGCCCAGGCCAAGATGATGGCAGCACCACGTCCATCCTGACATGGGGTAGCATCTTCTTGTTACCCCTCCTACCTCTCTGAATAGTCCAGGAGATGAGATGCCCCAGGGAGAGAGAGCTAGGGCATCTGGGTTTTCCCAGAGACAGGAATATCCCTGAGTCCCTGCAATCCCAGATTGTCAGTGGGGGTGGTTCACGGTCTCTCCTAACGGCAGGTTCATGCACTGGTTTGTGGGCCTCCAACTGTGTCTCGACATGTCCAGGCAATTGCTGGGAGAGGGGAAGACACACTTGCTTGACCAACAGTTTTACTACTAATTTTCATGAATTACACTCGGAAACCTTGCAGCCCTGCCCTCCAGCATCCAGCATTTGGAGAGGCTCCACCAGATCACTCTACACATAGTACTAAGATGTTTCTGTCCGCCTGGCTTCTCTCCCACGGACTCTGCTTGTCGGGGAAGGGCCATGTCTTACTTCATGTCTAACTCCTTAGCTCCTGACATGTAACAAGCACTCAAAAATTGTTGGATGGATGGATGGATAGATGGGTGGGTGGATGGATGGGTAGATGGGTGGGTGGGTGGATGGATGGGTGGATGGATTTTTTATGTGTGTCCAAAAGTGGACTCAGTGACTAACCATAGACTAAGAGAGCCAGTGAGGCATCAACTCTCATCTTTCCCAACCAAGGCATTAACTCTCTTGAGTTCAGATATTAGTAATACACATGCCATGCTGAGTGACCTCCAACAATGTGGGGTCAGCTCTCAAATCCCCAGATCTGCCACTCTCCTCAGACACTCCTTTTGCCTGGAAAACCACCACTGCTCCCAGATGGGAGAGTCCCTAGACGTCCTCCCTGTTCATTCTACCACCAGGCCCTGTCATTCCTTCTAATTAGCATCTCCCACATTCACTCTGTCTGCTAAGTCACCGCTATAGCCTTCGTCCAGATCCTCCTGAACTTTCAGTTTCCTTGCCCTGGGCCTGCCCCCTCCAAGCCACACTCACCCTGCAGTCAAAGCCATCTGGTCAAAATCGAGGTCTGCTCACCTAACTCAACCTTGTCAGGGTCTTCCCCTGATGCCTATCCCCCATGGGATAAAGTCCAGCACACTACTGACACCCAGGCTCTTCCAAGTCCACCCCATCTCCTTCTGCAGCCTCTTCTCTCTCTACTGCCCCACATCCCTGGCCATACCAAACCTATCCACAGACCTTGGAATCTCTGTGCTTAGCCAGCCTCTGGGCCCTGCACACGCTGTTCCCCACCTAGAGTGCATCTTGCTTCAACGGCAGGCAGATTCTGTATCACCCTTCAGGGACCTCTACCGCTAAAAGTCAGCCCCCTCTGTTTGAGAGAGAAGAGCCTTCTCAGCTTCCTCAGGGCAGACGAGAGAAAATCTTGTGCATCAGGGACCAACTGGCAAAACCCAGATGGGGGAAACTCGACAAGAGAGACAGCTTTCTCCTAGAGATAATCACAAGGAAAATATGCAGGAAAGGAGGGCAAACCTATGGACCAGAGGGTCTCAACTCTGCTGTGCATCAGAACCCCCAGAGGGCTTGTTAAAGCACAGATTAATGGTCTCACCCCCACAGTTTCTCATCCAGTAGGTCTGAGGCTGGCTGACAATTTGCATTTATAACGAGTTTCCAGGCTATCCTGACTGCCCCAGAGACCAACTGCGACAGCTTAGAAGAGACTCAAAACACACATCAACTCCAATAAATGCAATGGATGGACCTTTAGTGGATCCTAATTCAAACAATCAAAACATTTTATATTTATGAGACAATTAGAAATGTAAACACTGACCAGATATTGGTAATACTAAAGAATGATTATTAATAGGACAGTTACACAATTTTTAAAAGAGCCCTTGTCCTCTAGGGCTACATTCTCAAATGTGTACGGATGAAACAACAGGATTTCTGGGATCTGCACCAGAATAACAGGAGACGGGAGGGGCGGGGATTAAACAAGGTTGGCCATGAGTTAATAATGACTAAACCTGGTGACAGATTCATGAGGCTTCAATATAGTATCTGCTCTGCTTTTGTATGTTTAAAACTTTCCATAATAAAATAAGTGTGATTTGAATGTGCCAGTTACATGGACGCTCCAGGAGGGCAGGCCAGTGTTGCTCTTCTGCCATCCCTTAGAGCACCGGGCCCATAGGTGGTAGGGGCTCCACACATATTTGGCAGATGAATGAACAAACCAACAAGGATATGAGTTCATTGAAACCTGCACATGTGGACTTTGAAAGCTTGGGAAGGTTTTGGACCTGGGTCTCAGGGTGGGTGAGGGGCTTCCATTCAGTGGGCTTCTCTGGGGCTGAGGCTGGTGGGCCCAGTAGACCAAACAGCCCTTAGAGGAGTCAGAATTTCAGGAGGCACCTACTGGCCCCTCGCAGATGACAAAACAGATGAACAGCCACCAGCTGAGTGGCTCCCACTTTGAGATGGGCTCCAGCCAGGTCTCAGGTACAGGGCCCTCTGATCATCAGCCGACAGCTCCTAAACTTTGTAGCTGCTCTGTGAACCCAGGGCCTCAGAAGAGGCAGTTGGATGTCCTCCATCTACTACTGGGCCCCTCCATGTCTGAGAAACAACTGGGCCTGCCCCTGCAGAGAGGCAGGATCATTTAAAGGACCCTGACATGCCCATTTTGCTTTGTCCTTCAGACTTGCTGGATCCCAATGCCATATGGGAGGGGCAAGATGTAACAGCCTTGGCATCTTCCCATGGTTCTCACCCCAGACAGGAATGGCAAGCTAAAATGCTGATGTCAGATGCCACTCTGTGACCCTTTGTACTACAAGTGCAAGCTTTGAGTCTTCCCAAAGGGTGTGTGTGTATGTGTGTGTGTATGTGTGTGTGTGTGTGTGTGTGTGCGTGTGTTCCTGTTGGGGGTAAGGGTACTGGGTTCTCTATGCTCAGGCCCCAGGTTGACCTTAGCATTGCGATGAGTGGAGGGAAAGGCCAGGCAGTCACATGAGGGCTGCAGGCCAAGGGGCGCATCTCCTAGAACCAGGACGGCTTTGGAACAGGAGCAAAGCCGGAGTTGGCTCTTTGGCTGCTGCTCTTAGAGGAGCAGAAGGGAAACAAAGTAACTCCTGAGGAGGATGAAGAACGTGGAGATGTGGATGCTTGCGAGCCTGGGGACACTGTCTCACCTCCCTCTGCACCCCTTTCTGCCTCCATGAAATGACTGGTATTCTCAGGGCCCCCGTCACTATGTATCAATGAACACAGGAGCCAATACATGAGAAACTCTGAAATAAACACCAGCCCCCACCTACCATTTTCCAAATTCTTTCATGGGGTCAGATATTCATGCATTTTTTTTTGTTTAAATTTAGGCTCTTTTGCAAGTTTATTCAAACAAATTATTAATTCAAAACCACTAGAAATGTACAAACCCAGAACTCTATTGGGAAACCTATCATAGTCGGCACTCACTGAATGTGTATTTCCTGCAAGATGAGAGCCTTACAGGTGTATCTCATGGGATCTTGCCCTGTAAAGAAGGTTGCTGTGAATTACTGTCATTCTTTCCATTCTACGGATGACAAAATGAAGCCTAGAAGGGTAAAAAAGAATCCTGCATCCTTAGGATGCCACCCAGGTGGACTGAGAGCTCTCTGACTCCAAGCCTGCATGCCTGCACGTGCCCAATGCCACCAAGGCATCATCTCTAACTACGAGACAGGTGTGAATGTAAATCTCTATTTCACAGATAAGCAAATAGCTGGAGAAAATCAGAAGTCATCATCACAGGGCAGCTCCTGGCTGTGTCTTTCTGCAGGCTCGTGAGACTATGTGGCGTATTCTTCTTTGGTCTGCAAAGCTCTGTTTCAAAAGCCATAATTCTCCCTCAAATCTGAAGATCCAGGTAGGAGAGGCACACAGTGGTAAGAGAGACTTTAGAGGTACTGGTTCAAAGTCAGGAAAGCCTGAGTTTAAACCCCACCACGATCACATCCTAGATGCACGCCACTGGGCGAGCTACTTAATATCCGTAAAACTTAGCTCATGGCAAGCACCCAATACATTATGGATGTTATTTTATTATTATCATTAATATCATCATTATAAAAGCTTCCAATTGCTGCTGAAGAAACAACCGTGTGCTTACACCATGAGACAAGTAGAGCTTTCAAATGCATTTCCTTTACATTTTGCTTCTCTGGGCTGGTTAACCAAAGCTAAAAATTCCCACCAGACAGAAACTTGGCAAATGGAGCCTTCAGTAAAACTTAGTGATAGGAAACATGAAGGCCGGTGCTGCCAGGAGTAAAGGAGACCCTCTGCCCCCAGTTTCCCACCCAAGCTGTCTGCCCACCCATGGAACTTTCAGAACAACCTAAAAGAACTTGGGAGGCCACATGACTGCAACTTGAGCCTTCCTGAATTCTACAAGGAAGCCCAGTCTCCATTATAAAACTCACTGGGTCAATGTAAAGATTCTCTCCAGCTTCAAGGACAAGATTCCACCTGCCTGGACCTCTGAAAGCCCAGGGTTTAGACTTCCCCAATTTTATCATAAACAGCCTTGCGATAATTCAGTCTTCAGAGACCATGGCACAGCTAGTGCTGCCTGGACTGAGGCTAAAGAAAGGGCCAAGGCCATTCCAGGCCAGCTGGTTTCCCCCTGAGCAGAAGCTTTCACCTCCCAAATACTCACCACCTGTCCCTGGGGAGGGGAGAGGGAAGAGGAGATAACGGTCAGGAAGGTGAAGGTTCACCCTTCCCCAGCTGAACCCTCTTATGAGAGGGAGATGCACCATCTCCAGGCAGGAAGGGGAGCCCTTTGCCACCATGTACTCCAAACCTGAATAACTTGGGCACAAACCTTCCACTCTCTGCCAGTGCCCAGGAGGGCAGAGGCTCGAGCCCATTAAAAACCCCTCTGCAGAATTCCTTAATGGAAGAGATATTCCAAAACACTTATGTGGTTTATGCAGTGCACAAAGGTACCAACCTTGAGGGACATCTCTCAAGCAGGGCTGCATCTACCCAGAGGTAAGCATGCTATTTTCTTACCACAAAGGCATCTTTCCAAGCCATGAAGGGCTGCATTGCCTAGCATGGGCTCCCCCTTTTTTTTGTAATTTTTGCACCTAAAGCAGATTTTTTGTAATTCACCCGAAAAGTAGCCATGGCACTTAATGGTCAAAAAAGGGAAGAAAATCCTGGGTAAGGTACTCAGTTCCCCACAAGTAAAGTTCAAGCAGAGGCCTGGCAACCACTTAACTGAGCTATAGAAGAGCAACAGATAGTCAGATAAACTCAGGGGTGTGGGGTGAGAAGGAGAATTTATGAATTGACATGAGATTCACTGAGCACTTGCTATGTACACCGGGTGTTGTAGGGGCTAAATAGCTGTGCTGAAACGCAGCGGCTGTGGACCTCAGAGGGCTGTTTCAGACCTCAGCTCAGGTCCCTGCTGGTCTTGGTACACACTGCCAAGATACTGCTGTATCCACTCAAAATCCATTTCCCACTTCTTAACTAAACCCCAATTTTTACATTTGGGGTGTGATCCCTCCCGATAACTTGGGGGTAAATCCCATGTAATCTAAGCCAATAATGGCGAGCCCCCTCCTGCTGCCAATGAGGGATGTGGGAGTGGGTTTGTGACTCACAGTCCTGGCCGATGGGACATGAAAAGAAGTCAGCCTGGGGCTTGTAGGAGGAAACATCCTGCCTCTTAAGCGAGGGCCCTGGGAAGAGGGTGGACGCACAGGGGCATAAGGCTGCACCTGCAGCTGCCATCTTGCCACCAGCATACAGATGCAGCCACCACCAAAGGAACCTCCCTCTGTCCTTGATGAGGTCCATGAGCTGCCTAATCAGGCTGCTGGGCCCCTGGACTTCCCATTCTGGTTATAAGTTCCCTTCTCTGTAAACAAGACAGAGTCGAGTTTTACATGCTTTGCAACTAAAACCTCATTCATAGTGGTGCAATCTTGAACAAGTTACTCAACTTCTCTGGTGCTCGGTCTTACTTAGGTATTAGACAGAGACAATAATAACTCATATCTCCCTGGATTAATCAGGATTAAATAAGAATAATGCAGGCAAAGATCTTAACAAGCAAGGGTAGCTATTATTACTCAGCATTTCATTTTATCTTATTAAACAACCCAGTGAGGTGGGAAATAGGTAGTTATTAGCCCCAGTTAACAGCTGACAACAACCAAACCACAGAGAGGTTAAGCATCTTCCCAAAATCACACAGCCAGCAAGTGCCTGTCACCAGTGCCTGAGCTCCTTGTCTTCACCACATCCCTGAGGCTCCTGGACTCTGTAACTTCTGCCCAAGTCTGTTCTGCTAGCAACTTGCAGTAAGAGCAGTGAAAAAGTAAAAGCTTTTCTGGGAGCAGACCTAGGGAGTAACTGCTAATGGGTAGGAGTTTCTTCTCAGGGTGATCAACATATTTTGGAATTTAATAATGGTGACTGTTACACAATCTTGTGAACACTATAAACCACTGAATTTCATGTGGTGAGTTTTATATGTGAATTGTATCTCAATTAAAAACAAATCAAAGAGTTGCTATTATCAGCCTTGTAAGGAGAACTGCCCCTGCCCCCTGACTTCAGGAGCCCAGCCTCGTCTCTGGGACTGGACCCAGCCACCACCACACACCCTGGGCACCATCTCCTCCCTCCTTTCCCTTCTCCAACCCCTGTGCCTGATAGAGTTGGCCACAACTTTCTCCCAGGACCCATCTAGTGGTGAATCTAGCTGCTGACTCCAGACTCTCCAACTGGGGCTGCAGCAACAGCTGGCACTGGCCTCTCCCAGACACCCTACTCTTTGGCAATGTAAGAACACGGGCACAGAGCTGGGGCAGTGCCCTAGACACACAGCTGGGTTTTCAGTCTCCCCCTAGATGCCGGGAAGCTGGCTAGCAGAGCAGAATGGCCCCATTCCTCCTGAGGGCCAGACGTGCCATCGTGCCGGCGTGCTACAGGCTGACTTGTGGTGCTTCCCCTAACAGATCAGCTGTTTCAAGGTATGCTGGAATAAATGCTAGTGAAAGCCTCAAAACCTGCAGCTGTAACTAGCCTTCTGCAGACCCACCTGTGTCACGAGGGCAACCTGCACAGCATTAAAACATTCTGCTGTGTGACTGTCTGCATGTGCCAGCTGCAGCTAGCCAGATCCCGGGTAGGGAGGTATGCAGGAACCTGCCTAGGAAAATGCTGCTTTCAGAAAATAAAGGAAAAGAGAAGGCCAATGCTAAAGGGGGATCCAAGGAGCTCTGGGAGAGGACAAGCCAGGACCACCCACTGCAGCCTGGAGGGGAGGCACGATGGGAGCTACCCAGGATGACGGGACACCTTCAGACGCCAAATGTCCTGCTTAGAACAGGCAGCCCCAGCACAGAGAGCGAAGACTTCCATGTCAGAAGAGAGGAGACAAAGTTCTTTCCGAGACTTTTTCAGACCTTTGAAGTCTAAAATCCCTAATTACTTCTTACTTTGTAAGTACAGAATCTTCAATGACAGGCTTACATGTGTACAAGAAGAATTAGTAAACTGGACTAAGTTATTGATTAACTTTAGACTTTGCTAAGTATGCATGGCAAAATTTCACGGGTAACTAATCTTGAAAGGAGTTGAAATTGAATCCCTAACTTCAGAGCAG
The DNA here is from genome assembly GCA_963574635.1 of Cheracebus regulus. NCBI lineage: Eukaryota > Metazoa > Chordata > Mammalia > Primates > Pitheciidae > Cheracebus > Cheracebus regulus. The sequence continues at coordinate 409 of CAUYQU010067019.1, read as the reverse complement.
TAAAGGGAGATAAACACACAAGACACTGAATGAACAATTCCTCCTGGGGACCGAATTTGCGCAAAGTCTTTTCCAAAGGAATCCAAAGGTCATGGAAAGGCATCTCCCAAGTCTCCTCTACAGAGCAAGAGACCCAGAGGTCACCCAGAGTATCGCACCTGAGACCAAGCAGCTGTGATGAGGCCAGCAGAGTGCCCCCTCCACCCCACCCAGCTCCTGGCCCAGAGAAGGCAAAATAGTGACCACCAAATGTTGATGAGCTTTTGAATTTGAACTTAAAGTAAGTCAACCTCACAAAAAAAAAAAAAAAAAAAAAAAAAAAAAAGAAAACAAACGGGTGCGTGAAGATAGCAGGGTGCGTGCAAAAAAAATAAAAATAATCCTAATACCTACCCCCCCACGCACTGAA